>CM050164.1:313561701-313843745 GCA_027410445.1 Discoglossus pictus | reverse complement strand
CACAGCATAGGCCCCAGGCAGATAAGGCAGCCCCAGCTCCTGGTGGTTCTGCCAGCAGACCTACCCCAGTGGCTAATACCTGGTCACAGGTGGTTTCTGCTGGCCCCAGTAATACCACCGCTGGGGCTGAGGGGCAGATCACCAGGAAGCATGGGGTTAAATGTCAGATGTCTGGGGTCTACAGCATTGATATCTATCTGGGTGTTGCAGCTAATGTCATCAGCCCCTCTGTTATAGTAGCAGCCAGCAAAATTTACGGGAAAGCAGTTTTCTTTACCCGAGGGGGTGCTGTACAGGATTTTTTACAGCACTACGGAGGTGCAGTGCTATCATTGCAAGGGGTTGGGGCATACACGTAGGAATTGTCCTAATGTAAAGCATCATGCCCCAGCCCCAGCAAATGGCACCTCCGTCAGTACGGCACCCATCCCCGCTGAGCCCATAACAGCGGGGACCTCAAGGGTCATAGCCCCCCACAGAGCTCAGGCAAGGAGGCCGTTCCTCAAGCCACCACCAAACCCCCTTCTTCCCCAAAAAAGCCATCTGTGTCTGTGGTCTCCAGCAAGACTGCAGACACAGGGAAAAAGGGGGAGAATGTCACCGGTCCTCCCAGTGTCACATCTGCATCTCCCAAGTCCCAATCTGCCCCCACCATAATTACATCAGTTAGTGTGGGGGCACAGTGTAAGCAGAGGGATAATAAGCCCTCTGCAGGGGAGGCAGCTAGTGGCAGCTCCTCTTCCAGGAGTGACGTCCCCAGGAAGAGGAAGCATAAAACCAACAGGGAGGTTGCTGATAAGTGGGAAGTGCTCTATAGTGGAGCACCTCCCTCTAAAATCAAGAAGAGGAACAAAACATCTCCTCCTCATCCGGTGACATTGTCTGGCCCGGTTATTAAGCTCAGCCAGCCGGTGCCAGACCACACATCTCTCTCTCCAGACCCTATAGGGGTTAATGTGGAAAAGGGTCTGGAGGAAAAGCAGGGGCAAGAGGGTCTACCAAGTGAGGCAGGGGTAGACAAGAAAGATCAGGTTCTGCCTCTGGCCTTTGAGGGGGGTCTCAACAAAGCCCCTGCTGAATGGGTAGTCAGTGTCCCTGAGGTGCTGAGCTTCAAGGGCACCAGTCAGTCTCCTCCTCCAGTGTCACTCTCTAGTGACGTACCTCGGGCTTTGTTAGAGCCCCAGGCCGAGTCACTACTGGAGGGGGGGAATATAGGCATGACCCCATTCAGGACCCCATGGATTTGTCTGTCAGGGGGGATGTGGCACAAGGGGAAGTGGAAATGGGGGAGGGTGATAAAACAGGTTTTCCTGTTAACATCATGGGAGAGCCTGTCTACCCTCCTCAGCCGTTCACTGACCCTAATATCGGTGCCATCCAAGCTGAACAAGCAGCGGTGGAACTGGCAGAGGAAGCATATAAAGCCTCCAAGGCTTCCATTAAGGAAGCCATGCCAGCCACTGCTGTCCAGCCAGCTACCCCTGAATGCACTCCTGAAGCTACAGGGGTGCAGCAGCAATCCAAGGGTCCATTATTTACCTTGAAGGGTGCTAAAGGGACTCCTTCTGTATCATCTAAGAGGGGGGTCCCTGAGAATAAAGCTGAGGAAACTGACTCCAGCCGGGGAGGATGGAGTAAAAGCCCTCAGCCAAGAGGAGCCCAGGGGTGACCCACTAGAAGGAACATCAGATTCTGGGTGGGTTATCCCTGTCAAGGAAATAGATCTATTCCTTGAGAGCACCCTTCATGGACAAAAGAAAAGGAAGGTGCGGCTGGCCTTGGAGAGGTGGAAGAATATGTCGTTTATTCTCCACTCTCTCCAGCAATATCTTGTGGTCAGCACTAGGGCCAAGAATTCTGGGACTGCGGAGCATCTCCGCGTCCGGAAATTCTATAAAATGTGCGTGTCCTATCAGCAGTCTCAAGGGTCTGAGGAACGCACAATTCCTGACACGCAGTAATGGCTTTGCACATCAGCACGCTAAATACCAATGGCTGTCAAGACAGTTTCCGCAGGTTCCAGGTACTCTCCTATTTATATCAGGGAGGGTACTCTGTGAGCTTCCTGCAGGAAACTCACACCACTCCAGAGGCTGAGGCCTCGTGGCAACTGGAGTGGAGAGGCAGGGTCTTCTTCAGCCACTTCACATCGGCGTCATGTGGAGTGGTGACCCTGTTCTCAGAGTCTTTTCAGCCAGAGCTGCTGCTTGTGAAAGCTGTTATCCCAGGCCGTCTAATCCACCTCCGGGTCCAAGAGCAGGGTAGCATCATTAACCTAGTTAATATATATGCCCCTGCTGGAGGGCTCGAGAGAGTGAGGTTCCTCGCCAGACTGTCCCAGTTTTTGGAGACGGTTGACGCAGATGAGTGTTTGGTACTCGGGGGTGATTTCAACTGCACCCTCGACGCTCTGGACCGGAATAGTCCAGAGCCGTACCCGCCTTCTGCGTCAGCCCTGCGGGAGATCATCGCCCGCTTCTCCCTGGAGGACATCTGGCGAGAGCAGAACCCAGGGGCATCAGACGGTTTCACCTACGTCAGGGTGAGAGCCGGTCTGGTGTCCCACTCCCGGATCGACAGACTATATATATCTAGTCACTATATGTCACGAGTCGGTTCTTGTGCCATTAGGCTGGCTCCGTTCACAGACCACAACTGTGTGTCTGTGACAGTGGCGCTAACGCCAACAGCGCCACGAGCCGCCTATTGGCACTTCAACAATTCTTTGTTGAAGGACCAGGGGCTCGTGACATTGATCCGGGAGTTTTGGACGGACTGGAGGGGTTGCAAGGGGGACTTTGCCACGTTAAAACTGTGGTGGGACGTGGGCAAGGTTCATTTGCGACTTCTGTGTCAGGAATATACCAAGGGTGCGAGTGGGCAGCGCGAAGCTGAGTTGGAGTCACTCCGGGGGGAGGTACTCCATCTGGAGCAGAGGCTGTTCACTTGTAGGGACCAATCCCTGCAGAGCGAGTATGTAGAGAGGAAGGGTGTCCTCTGTGACCTGGAACGACACCAGGCCAAGGGGGCATACGTGCGCAGCCGCTTAGGTTTTCTCAAAGATCTAGACCGCGGCTCGCGCCTCTTCTACTCACTGGAGAAAAAGGGGGGTAACAGTAGGCACATCACCTGTCTTCTAGATGAAGACGGTGCCCCCCTTACAGATCCGGAGAGTATCCGGGATAGAGCCCGGAACTTTTATAAAGATCTTTACTCTCCGGATCCCATTTCTCCAGACGCCTGCAGGGTGCTATGGGAGGGGCTCCCCACAGTCAGTGAGGGTGTAAGAGAGCGGCTTGATATACCACTATCTTTTCAAGAGCTCTCTGAAGCCCTCCGTGCCATGTCCTGTGAAAAGTCTCCAGGACTGGACGGACTGACTGTAGAGTTTTTCCAATTTTTCTGGGAGACTCTGGGACCTGATTTCCATCTGGTCCTTGGGGAAGCCCTGGAGACCGGGGAGATGCCCCTGTCTTGTCGCAGGGCAGTACTTGCCCTGCTGCCCAAAAAGGGGGATCTCCGACTTATTAAGAACTGGCGACCGGTCTCTCTGCTCAGCACGGACTACAAGATTGTAGCTAAAGCCATCTCGCTTAGACTTGGGTCTGTGCTGGCAGAATTGGTTCACCCTGACCAGTCCTATGCGATCCCGGGCCGGACTATCTTTGATAGTATCTTTCTGGTCCGGGATCTATTGCATTATTCTCGCAGGACTGGTCTGTCACTCGCCTTTCTCTCTTTAGATCAAGAGAAGGCGTTTGACAGGGTGGACCATGGTTACCTCATAGCCACTCTGCAAGCGTACGGCTTTGGCCCACAGTTTGTGGGCTTTATAAGAACGCTGTACGCCTCTGCAGAGTGTTTACTTAAAATCAATTGGTCCCTAACAGCACCTTTGGTATTTGGACGAGGGGTGCGTCAAGGTAGTCCCTTGTCTGGACAGTTATATGCACTGGCCATTGAGCCTTTCCTCTGCCTACTGAGGAAAAGGCTCACAGGGCTGGTGCTAAAAGATCCAGACATGCGGATTATCCTTTCAGCTTATGCTGACGATGTGCTCCTCGTGGCCCAGGATCCAGTTGATCTTGAGCTGGCAAAACAGTGCCAGGAGGTATATTCAGCTGCCTCCTCCGCTCAGATCAACTGGTCCAAATGCACAGGCCTTTTAGAGGGTAATTTACAGGTGGACTCTTTGCCTCCCACGTTTCGTGACATCACGTGGGAGGCAGATGTCATTAAATATCTGGGGGTCTACCTGTCCGCTGCGGACGCTTCCGTCCCAGACAACTGGAGGGAGTTAGAGGGCAGTGTCCTCTCTCGTCTGAACCGATGGAGGGGTCTAGCAAAAATGCTTTCCCTTAGGGGGCGGACTCTAGTGGTGAATCAGCTGGTGGCTTCTCAGATCTGGCACCGGCTGATTTGTCTGAGTCCGACCCCCGAGTTTGTCACCAATATCCAGAGGAATTTGTTAGATTTCCTCTGGATGGGAAGGCATTGGGTCTCTGCAGGGGTGGCAAGTCTGCCTTTGGTGGAGGGTGGACAGGGAGTAGTTTGTGTGTGCTCCCAGTTGTCCACCTTCCGCCTTCAGTACCTGCAGAGATACCTATATGCAGATCCCTCTCCGCAGTGGTGCGCACTGGCATCCAGCTTTTATCGCCAGTTGCGCAACCTGGGGTATGACCGGCAATTATTTCTGATCAGGCCCGAGGGGTTTGGGAGAGACCTCTCTGTGTTGCCGGCATACTACCAGGAAACCCTCAAGGCCTGGAGCATGGTCTCCGTGACCAGGCAGGGCGTGCCTTTGGGGGATGAAATATTCACAGAGCCCCTGCTATTTAATGCAGCAGTGGGGGCTCCAATGTTACAGTCCCCCAGTATCATCCGCCGCCTTAGTCATGCACGGATGACCCGAGTCGGGGATCTCCTGGAATACGGGCGTTCTGATTGGGTGTCACCCCAGGAGCTTGCGCTCCGTTTGGGATATGTGACGCCCAAAGTCTCAGGGCGCTTGCTCCAGGAGATTAGAGATGCCATCTCCCCCGACTCGCGCACCTTCCTTCGCGGGGCTTTGCAGGCCGGAGTGCCACATGCACCTTTCAACACCCCTTCTCCGGCTGTTTGCATTGGACACAAGCCCCGTGTTTCCCCTCAGGCTCCTCCTGTCCCCAACCTCTCGAGGTTGAGGGACATACCCTCGGCATGCTTTCGCGGCATGCCGAGGAAGAGCTTATATTCTCTCGTGCTCCATACAGTGCACTTCCTTGCCCTCGTGACCCGTCCCGATACCATCTGGAGGCGGGTCCTACCAGCTGACGAGGGCAAGAGGCCCCGGTGGAGGGAACTTTATTCTGATTTAGTTCCACGACCCACCGGGGACTTGAGTTGGAGAGTGCTCCATGGTGCACTGAGCACGGGAGAGTACTTAGCTAAATTCACGGACTCTCCCTCCACTTGTCCATTCTGTGGCAAGGGAGAGTCCGTGTATCATGTTTATTTTAGTTGCGCCAGACTGCAGCCCCTCTTGTCACTCTTGAGGGGCCTCCTCCTGCAGTTCTGGCTGCATTTCTCCCCTCACATTTTTATTTTTGGGCGCCCAGTGTCCCGGGGCAATAAGGCCAGGGACCTCCTCGTCAACCTGCTCCTGGCATTAGCCAAGTTGGCTATATATAAGTCCAGGAAGCAGTGTTTGATAGGGGGGGTTCCCTTGTCACCTGAGGCCATGTTCCGGGTGCTGGTGCGCTCCCGTATCCGGGCAGAGTACCACCTGGCTTTGTCTACTGGGGGAATGGATGAGTTTGTCTCCCAGTGGGCTGTAGATGGTGTGCTCTGCTCGGTATCCCCCCATCCGGTTTCTTTTTCTTTCAACCTCCTAATATGATTTTTATTTAGTTTACAGAAAATGTTTTCTCATAATTTTAAAATACACTGTGCCAGAGAGCATGTTGTGTGCATGCTTGAGCTCCAAACAAAAGGCTTTTTAGGGTCTTAGTCCCTCAAATACAAGTTTTATTTTAACACCTTTCTGTTAATAAGCACTTTGTGCACGGTGTTGTTCATTTTTGGGAGTTTTTGTGGTTTTTTTCTTAGTTTAATTTAAGTTTTAGTTTTCTGGGCGGCAGGCTCAGCTCTCTATCCCAGGAGAGTGAGCTGTCTCCTGGATACTTTGCCACACCCCTCCCTTAGCACTTTACCTGCACTCCTGGAGCTTTTTTACTTTGATTTTTTTTTTTAGTTTTTCAGGTTTTGTTAAAGTTTTGTTTGTTTGGTGTTGGGTTTTATGTTTTGGGGGGAGAGAAGACGAGTAACATCTTTGTAGGCAGTGGGGGGAAAACAATTTGAAGTTTTTGTTTAAAAGGCTTTTTTTACATCTGACACAGAGACACAGAGGGGTTAAAAAGCCTCTGTGTTCTCTGTGTTGTTGCAATTAGCAACACCTTGCAACAGGCCATTAACCCTTCCACTGCCAAGCATTATCTCTCTCTCTCCCTTAGTTTTGTCTCCCTTAGTTTTGTCTTTTTGTTTCTTTTTCACACTTTTATATTTAAAAAAAAAAAAAAAAACAGTCAAAAATCATAAAACAAAAAATAAAAATAAATAAAACAAATAAACTAAAAAAAAAAGGGTCTAAACATGAGGGATAAGACCATTAAGAAGCCTCAGGGGTCAAAAGGGGGAATAATGGCCCCTGAAAATTCTAGCTGCAGCACTGCACAGCATAGGCCCCAGGCAGATAAGGCAGCCCCAGCTCCTGGTGGTTCTGCCAGCAGACCTACCCCTGTGGCTAATACCTGGTCACAGGTGGTTTCTGCTGGCCCCAGTAATACCACCGCTGGGGCTGAGGGGCAGATCACCAGGAAGCATGGGGTTAAATGTCAGATGTCTGGGGTCTACAGCATTGATATCTATCTGCGTGTTGCAGCTAATGTCATCAGCCCCTCTGTTATAGTAGCAGCCAGCAAAATTTACGGGAAAGCAGTTTTCTTTACCCGAGGGGGTGCTGTACAGGATTTTTTACAGCACTACGGAGGTGCAGTGCTATCATTGCAAGGGGTTGGGGCATACACGTAGGAATTGTCCTAATGTAAAGCATCATGCCCCAGCCCCAGCAAATGGCACCTCCGTCAGTACGGCACCCATCCCCGCTGAGCCCATAACAGCGGGGACCTCAAGGGTCATAGCCCCCCACAGAGCTCAGGCAAGGAGGCCGTTCCTCAAGCCACCACCAAACCCCCTTCTTCCCCAAAAAAGCCATCTGTGTCTGTGGTCTCCAGCAAGACTGCAGACACAGGGAAAAAGGGGGAGAATGTCACCGGTCCTCCCAGTGTCACATCTGCATCTCCCAAGTCCCAATCTGCCCCCACCATAATTACATCAGTTAGTGTGGGGGCACAGTGTAAGCAGAGGGATAATAAGCCCTCTGCAGGGGAGGCAGCTAGTGGCAGCTCCTCTTCCAGGAGTGACGTCCCCAGGAAGAGGAAGCATAAAACCAACAGGGAGGTTGCTGATAAGTGGGAAGTGCTCTATAGTGGAGCACCTCCCTCTAAAATCAAGAAGAGGAACAAAACATCTCCTCCTCATCCGGTGACATTGTCTGGCCCGGTTATTAAGCTCAGCCAGCCGGTGCCAGACCACACATCTCTCTCTCCAGACCCTATAGGGGTTAATGTGGAAAAGGGTCTGGAGGAAAAGCAGGGGCAAGAGGGTCTACCAAGTGAGGCAGGGGTAGACAAGAAAGATCAGGTTCTGCCTCTGGCCTTTGAGGGGGGTCCCAACAAAGCCCCTGCTGAATGGGTAGTCAGTGTCCCTGAGGTGCTGAGCTTCAAGGGCACCAGTCAGTCTCCTCCTCCAGTGTCACTCTCTAGTGACGTACCTCGGGCTTTGTTAGAGCCCCAGGCCGAGTCACTACTGGAGGGGGGGAATATAGGCATGACCCCATTCAGGACCCCATGGATTTGTCTGTCAGGGGGGATGTGGCACAAGGGGAAGTGGAAATGGGGGAGGGTGATAAAACAGGTTTTCCTGTTAACATCATGGGAGAGCCTGTCTACCCTCCTCAGCCGTTCACTGACCCTAACATCGGTGCCATCCAAGCTGAGCAAGCAGCGGTGGAACTGGCAGAGGAAGCATATAAAGCCTCCAAGGCTTCCATTAAGGAAGCCATGCCAGCCACTGCTGTCCAGCCAGCTACCCCTGAATGCACTCCTGAAGCTACAGGGGTGCAGCAGCAATCCAAGGGTCCATTATTTACCTTGAAGGATGCTAAAGGGACTCCTTCTGTATCATCTAAGAGGGGGTCCCTGAGAATAAAGCTGAGGAAACTGACTCCAGCCAGGGAGGATGGAGTAAAAGCCCTTAGCCAAGAGGAGCCCAGGGGTGACCCACTAGAAGGAACATCAGATTCTGGGTGGGTTATCCCTGTCAAGGAAATAGATCTATTCCTTGAGAGCACCCTTCATGGACAAAAGAAAAGGAAGGTGCGGCTGGCCTTGGAGAGGTGGAAGAATATGTCGTTTATTCTCCACTCTCTCCAGCAATATCTAGTGGTCAGCACTAGGGCCAAGAATTCTGGGACTGCGGAGCATCTCCGCGTCCGGAAATTCTATAAAATGTACGTGTCCTATCAGCAGTCTCAAGGGTCTGAGGAACGCACAATTCCTGACACGCAGTAATGGCTTTGCACATCAGCACGCTAAATACCAATGGCTGTCAAGACAGTTTCCGCAGGTTCCAGGTACTCTCCTATTTATATCAGGGAGGGTACTCTGTGAGCTACCTGCAGGAAACTCACACCACTCCAGAGGCTGAGGCCTCGTGGCAACTGGAGTGGAGAGGCAGGGTCTTCTTCAGCCACTTCACATCGGCGTCATGTGGAGTGGTGACCCTGTTCTCAGAGTCTTTTCAGCCAGAGCTGCTGCTTGTGAAAGCTGTTATCCCAGGCCGTCTAATCCACCTCCGGGTCCGAGAGCAGGGTAGCATCATTAACTTAGTTAATATATATGCCCCTGCTGGAGGGCCCGAGAGAGTGAGGTTCCTCGCCAGACTGTCCCAGTTTTTGGAGACGGTTGACGCAGATGAGTGTTTGGTACTCGGGGGTGATTTCAACTGCACCCTCAACGCTCTGGACCGGAATAGTCCAGAGCCGTACCCGCCTTCTGCGTCAGCCCTGCGGGAGATCATCGCCCGCTTCTCCCTGGAGGACATCTGGCGAGAGTAGAACCCAGGGGCATTAGACGGTTTCACCTACGTCAGGGTGAGAGCCGGTCTGGTGTCCCACTCCCGGATCGACAGACTATATATATCTAGTCACTATATGTCACGAGTCGGTTCTTGTGCCATTAGGCTGGCTCCGTTCACAGACCACAACTGTGTGTCTGTGACGGTGGCGCTAACGCCAACAGCGCCACGAGCCGCCTATTGGCACTTCAACAATGCTTTGTTGAAGGACCAGGGGCTCGTGACATTGATCCGGGAGTTTTGGATGGACTGGAGGGGTTGCAAGGGGGACTTTGCCACGTTAAAACTGTGGTGGGACGTGGGCAAGGTTCATTTGCGACTTCTGTGTCAGGAATATACCAAGGGTGCGAGTGGGCAGCGCGAAGCTGAGTTGGAGTCACTCCGGGGGGAGGTACTCGATCTGGAGCAGAGGCTGTTCACTTGTAGGGACCAATCCCTGCAGAGCGAGTATGTAGAGAGGAAGGGTGTCCTCTGTGACCTGGAACGACACCAGGCCAAGGGGGCATACGTGCGCAGCCGCTTAGGTTTTCTCAAAGATCTAGACCGCGGCTCGCGCCTCTTCTACTCACTGGAGAAAAAGGGGGGTAACAGTAGGCACATCACCTGTCTTCTAGATGAAGACGGTGACCCCCTTACAGATCCGGAGAGTATCCGGGATAGAGCCCGGAACTTTTATAAAGATCTTTACTCTCCGGATCCCATTTCTCCAGACGCCTGCAGGGTGCTATGGGAGGGGCTCCCCACAGTCAGTGAGGGTGTAAGAGAGCGGCTTGATATACCACTATCTTTTCAAGAGCTCTCTGAAGCCCTCCGTGCCATGTCCTGTGAGAAGTCTCCAGGACTGGACGGACTGACTAGAGTTTTTCCAATTTTTCTGGGAGACTCTGGGACCTGATTTCCATCTGGTCCTTGGGGAAGCCCTGGAGACCGGGGAGATGCCCCTGTCTTGTCGCAGGGCAGTACTTGCCCTGCTGCCCAAAAAGGGGGATCTCCGGCTTATTAAGAACTGGCGACCGGTCTCTCTGCTCAGCACGGACTACAAGATTGTAGCTAAAGCCATCTCGCTTAGACTTGGGTCTGTGCTGGCAGAATTGGTTCACCCTGACCAGTCCTATGCGATCCCGGGCCGGACTATCTTTGATAGTATCTTTCTGGTCCGGGATCTATTGCATTATTCTCGCAGGACTGGTCTGTCACTCGCCTTTCTCTCTTTAGATCAAGAGAAGGCGTTTGACAGGGTGGACCATGGTTACCTCATAGCCACTCTGCAAGCGTACGGCTTTGGCCCACAGTTTGTGGGCTTTATAAGAACGCTGTACGCCTCTGCAGAGTGTTTACTTAAAATCAATTGGTCCCTAACAGCACCTTTGGTATTTGGACGAGGGGTACGTCAAGGATGTCCCTTGTCTGGACAGTTATATGCACTGCCCATCGAGCCTTTCCTCTGCCTACTGAGGAAAAGGCTCACAGGGCTGGTGCTAAAAGATCCAGACATGCGGATTGTCCTTTCAGCTTATGCTGACGATGTGCTCCTTGTGGCCCAGGATCCAGTTGATCTTGAGCTGGCAAAACAGTGCCAGGAGGTATATTCAGCTGCCTCCTCCGCTCAGATCAACTGGTCCAAATGCACAGGCCTTTTAGAGGGTAATTTACAGGTAGAATCTTTGCCTCCCACGTTTCGTGACATCACGTGGGAGGCAGATGTCATTAAATATCTGGGGGTCTACCTGTCCGCTGCGGACGCTTCCGTCCCAGACAACTGGAGGGAGTTAGAGGGCAGTGTCCTCTCTCGTCTGGGACGATGGAGGGGTCTAGCAAAAATGCTTTCCCTTAGGGGGCGGACTCTTGTGGCTTCTGGTGGCTTCTCAGATCTGGCACCGGCTGATTTGTCTGAGTCCGACCCCCGAGTTTGTCACCAATATCCAGAGGAATTTGTTAGGTTTCCTCTGGATGGGAAGGCATTGGGTCTCTGCAGGGGTGGCAAGTCTGCCTTTGGTGGAGGGTGAATAGGGAGTAGTTTGTGTGTGCTCCCAGTTGTCCACCTTCCGCCTTCAGTACCTGCAGAGATACCTATATGCAGATCCCTCTCCGCAGTGGTGCGCACTGGCATCCAGCTTTTACCGCCAGTTGCGCAACCTGGGGTATGACCGGCAATTATTTCTGATCAGGCCCGAGGGGTTTGGGAGAGACCTCTCTCTGTTGCCGGCATACTACCAGGAAACCCTCAAGGCCTGGAGCATGGTCTCCATGACCAGGCAGGGCGTGCCTTTGGGGGATGAAATATTCACGGAGCCCCTGCTATTTAATCCAGCAGTGGGGGCTCCAATGTTACAGTCCCCCTGTATCATCCGCCGCCTTAGTCATGCACGGATGACCCGAGTCGGGGATCTCCTGGAATACGGGCGTTCTGATTGGGTGTCACCCCAGGAGCTTGCGCTCCGTTTGGGATATGTGACGCCCAAAGTCTCAGGGCGCTTGCTCCAGGAGATTAGGGATGCCATCTCCCCCGACTCGCGCACCTTCGTTCGTGGGGCTTTGCAGGCCGGAGTGCCACATGCACCTTTCAACACCCCTGCTCCGGCTGTTTGCATTGGACACAAGCCCCGTGTTACCCCTCAGGCTCCGCCTGTCCCCAACCTCTCAAAGTTGAGGGACATACCCTCGGCATGCTTTCGCGGCATGCCGAGGAAGAGCTTATATTCTCTCGTGCTCCATACAGTGCACTTCCTTGCCCTCGTGACCCGTCCCGATACCATCTGGAGGTGGGTCCTACCAGCTGACGAGGGCAAGAGGCCCCGGTGGAGGGAACTTTATTCTGATTTAGTTCCACGACCCACCGGGGACTTGAGTTGGAGAGTGCTCCATGGTGCACTGAGCACGGGAGAGTACTTAGCTAAATTCACAGACTCTCCCTCCACTTGTCCATTCTGTGGCAAGGGAGAGTCCGTGTATCATATTTATTTTAGTTGCGCCAGACTGCAGCCCCTCTTGTCACTCTTGAGGGGCCTCCTCCTGCAGTTCTGGCTGCATTTCTCCCCTCACATTTTTATTTTTGGGCGCCCAGTGTCCCAGGGCAATAAGGCCAGGGACCTCCTCGTCAACCTGCTCCTGGCATTAGCCAAATTGTCTATATATAAGTCCAGGAAGCAGTGTTTGATAGGGGGGGTTCCCTTGTCACCTGAGGCGATGTTCCGGGTGCTGGTGCACTCCCGTATCCGGGCAGAGTACCACCTGGCTTTGTCCACTGGGGGAATGGATGAGTTTGTCTCCCAGTGGGCTGTAGATGGTGTGCTCTGCTCGGTATCCCCCCATTCGGTTTCTTTTTCTCTTAACCTCCTTAAATGATTTTTATTTAGTTTACAGATCATGTTTCTCATAATGTCAAAATACACTGTGCCAAGTTCAACCAATCCAATCTAGTTGGGGTACCAACAGTCCACATTTAAAAAACAAATAATTTTATTTTCTTAAATCTAAGTGCATTTGCCTGACCGCCAATCAAAGTTCATTTGCTTAACTGCTAGCCAGAGTGTGTGTCTTTCTTACAAGTACTGTGCCAAGTTCAACTAATCCAATCTAGTTGGGGTACCAACAGTCCACATTTAAAAAACAAATAATTTTATTTTCTTAAATCTAAGTGCATTTGCCTGACCGCCAATCAAAGTTCATTTGCTTGACCGCTAACCAGTGTGTGTGTCAGGCTTACAAGTACTGTGCCAAGTTCAATCAATCCAATCTATTTGGGGTACCAACAGTCCACATTGAAAAAAAAATGACAGACACCCCGCAGAGGCCATCGTGGTCGTGGTGCTGTTATTCCCTTTGGCCCTAGAATAATGCCCAGTGTTCAGAGGCCAGTTACCCTGAACTTGAAAAGTTCAACGGACATAGTTGACTGGCTAACACAGGACACCCAATCTTCTACAGCTTCCGCTTGGAACATTGACGCACCATCCTCCTCCAGCTTAGCTTCGGGCACCTCTCAAGTTACCACTCACCCGCCTGCCGCCACCACCAACACTAGTACCACAGCCAATTCAATTGATCAGTCAGAAGAGTTATTTACACATCAGTTTAAAGAAATGAGTGATGCACAACCATTATTGCCAGAGGATGTATATAACAGGGATATGTCTCAGTCAGGCAGCATTACACATGTAAATAAGATGTGATGATGATGATGATGATGTACCCGCTGCTGCTTCCTTTGTTCAGTTGTCATATTCAAGTGAGGCGGGTGATGATGATGACGATGCGTCCGTGGATGTCACGTGGGTGCCCGCTAGAAGAGAAGAAGAACAGGGGGAAAGTTCAGATGGGGAGACAGAGAGGAGGAGGAGACGAGTTGGAAGCAGAGGCAGGTCATCGCAACGAGCTAGTGGCACAGTCAGACAGCATGCATCAGCACCCGGGGTCAGCCAGGCAGCACGCCAATCAACGCATGCTGTTGCCACCCCCGGAATGCCGTCACCGCCGAGCTCAGCAGTGTGTTTTTTTTTTGTGTGTGTCTGCCTCTGACAACAGCAATGCCATTTGCAACCTGTGCCAAAAGAAACTGAGTCGTGGGAAGTCCAACACCCACCTAGGTACAACTGCTTTGCGAAGGCACATGATGTCACATCACAAACGCCATTAGGATCAACAAATGAGTACAAGCAGCACACAAACTCAAAGGTGCCATCCTCCTCCTGGTCCAGCATCTTCATCCACGTCAACCACTACTGTCCTCCTTGCTCCCTCTCAACTATCCACCACTCCGTCTCTCGCCTCTTGATGTTCCTGCTCATCTCCCCACAGTCAGGTGTCTGTCAAGGGCATGTTTGAGCGTAAGAAGCCAATGCCACAAAGTCACCCCCTTGCCCGGCGTCTGACAGCTGGGTTGTCTGAACTCTTGGCCCACCAGCTTTTACCATACAAGCTGGTGGAGTCTGAGGCGTTCAAAAAGTTTTTAGCGATTGGGATACCGCAGTGGAAGGTACCCAGACGAAATTTCTTTGCACAAAAGGCAATCCCCAACCTGTACTCGATTGTGCAAAAGGAAGTAATGGCATCTCTGGCACACAGTGTTGGGGCAAGGGTCCATCTGACCACGGATACCTGGTCTGCAAAGCATGGTCAGGGCAGGTATATCACCTACACTGAGCATTGGGCAAACCTGCTGACGCCTGCCAAGCATGGAATGCGTGACTCTGCAGAGGAGTTGGTGACACCGCCACGACTTGCAGGCAGGCCTGCTGCCACCTCCTCTACTCCTCCTACTCCATCCTCTTCCATAACCTCCTCAGCTGAGTCCTCTTCTGCTGCTGCGTCTTGGTCCACATCAACAGCACCCCCCCAGCTCCCCAGATACTATTCCACATCCCGGATATGGCAGTGTCATGCCGTCTTGGGGTTGACTTGCCTCAAAGCAGAGAGTCACACCGGACCAGCACTCCTGTCCGCCCTGAACGCACATGTGGATCAATGGCTGACTCCGCACCAACTAGAGATTGGCAAAGTGGTTTGTGACAACGGAAGAAATTTGTTGGCGGCATTGAATTTGGGCAAGGTGACGCATGTGCCGTGCATGGCACATGTGTGTAATCTTATCGTACAACGCTTTGTCCATAAGTATCCAGGCTTACAGGATGTCCTAAAGCAGGCCAGAAAGGTGTGTGGCCATTTCAGGAGTTCCTACATGGCCATGGCGCACTTTTCAGATATCCAGCGGCGAAACAACATGCCAGTGAGGCGCTTGATTTGTGACAGCCCCACACGTTGGAATTCAACACTCCTAATGTTCGACCACCTGCTCCAACAAGAAAAAGCCATTAACGAGTATTTGTATGACCGGGGTGCTAGGACAGCCTCTGCGGAGCTGGGGATTTTTTTGCCACGTTACTGGACGCTCATGCCAATGCCTGAAGGCTCATGCCTCCTTTTGAGGAGGTGACAAACCTTGTCAGTCGCACCGAAGGCACCATCAGCGACATCATACCATTTGTTTTATTCCTGGAGCGTGCCCTGCGAAGAGTGCTGGATCAGGCCGTAGATGAGCGTGACGAGGAAGATGAAGAGTTTTGGTCCCCCTCACCACCAGAAACAGCCTTATCAGCATCGCTTGCTGGACCTGCGGCAACGCTGGAAGAGGATTGTGAGGAAGAGGAGTCAGAGGAGGAATGTGGCTTTGAGGGGTAGGAGGAAGACCAATCACAACAGGCTTCCAAGGGTGCTCGTTGTCACCTTTCTGGTACCCGTGGTGTTGTACGTGGCTGGGGGGAAGAACATATCTTCAGCAAGATCACTGAGGACGAGGAACGGGACATGACTAGCTCGGCATCCAACCTTGTGCAAATGGGGTCTTTCATGCTGTCGTGCCTGTCGCAGGACCCTCGTATAAAAAGGCTGAAGGGGAATGACCTGTACTGGGTGTGCACGCTACTAGACCCCCGGTATAAGCAGAAAGTGCCTGATTTGTTATCAAATTACCGCAAGTCCGAAAGCATGCAGCAGGTCCAAAACAAATTAACAAGTATGCTTTACACAGCATATAAGGGTGATGTCACAGCACAAGGGCAATATAACAGGGGAAGAGGTGAAAGTAATCCACCTCCCACGACCACACCGGCAAGGACAGGACATTTAAAAGACGTGTTGTTGATGGAGGACATGCGGACCCTTTTCAGTCCTACGCATCGCATCAGCCCTTCGGGATCCACCCACAGAGAACGACTTGACCTACAGGTAGCAGACTACCTCGCCTTAACTGCAGATATCGACACTCTGAGGAGCGATGAACCCCTTGACTACTGGGTATGCAGGCTAGACCTGTGGCCTGAGCTATCCCAATTTGCAATTGAACTTCTGGCCTGCCCCGCTTCAAGTGTCCTGTCAGAAAGGACCTTCAGTGCAGCAGGAGGTTTTGTCACCGAGAAGAGAAGTCGCCTAGGGCAAAAAAGTCTAGATTGCCTCACCTTTATAAAGATGAATGAGGGATGGATCCCGAAGTGACTGACACTGGGCGTTACATTCGACTGAAAAAGGCCTGATGAGATGAGCTGCCTTCGGCTAAAAATGGTCCACACGCTGCTGTATGTTATCTGTGAATGCCTGGACGACTTGCGTGAATTATCCGCCACCAACTAGGGTTCAAGAAGACGCAATGTTTTATGGCACTTTCTGTCTGGGGAGCAAAGGTCAATTTTTCTGGCAGCTGCAACAGCAGCGGCTGCAACAATACCTAATTTTTTAATTTCAATTTTTATGTCAGAAGGCGTACGGCATGTAATGAAAAAGAAAGCATATTGAACAGTCTTGCATAACACAACAGTTGTACAAAAATACATATTTACAATGAAGACATTTTGTTAAAATTAGGTGGCTAGGCTCTTCTTATTTTTACTTTTTTGGTTAATACATTTTCTTTTTTTTTACTGTGATTGCAATTTTTAAGAGAAACCTAAGACATGGTAAAACAGACAATAGTAAAGAGTATATCAGCAGTTAACACCAAAGTCCTATTATCTATCATCACTCCAGCAGTAGCTTATTATTTACAATATCTAACCTGCTCAATCGCCCTTGGGTTACCCTAGGGCAGGCTTCAGTAGGCGACCTCTCCTTTCCTCGGATGATTTTGCCGCCGGTTGCTTCTGAAGGGTCTCCTCCAGGGTTCCCCCACTCCGGTCCTTCCCCCGGAGTCGCTTCAACCATTAACAAATGTTTTATTATATTAGGGGGGCACTAAATGGGGATGTTATCCAGGGATCCCAAATTGTCTGGAACTGGGTGATTCTATCCAAGACTACATGGTTAAATCTCTCGTTGAGCAGTAAATAGTTGATTTTTTTTATTAATTCCTGAAAGTTTTAATTTAGGGTTTTCCAACTACTAGCTATGTGTATTTTTTCTTTAAAAAAATATTTTATTAGGTCAGGTAATATATCATATTCAAACAACCATTTCCATGTTACATATATATCCATACATGTTAATACATCACTGAGTTACCTTATCTCTATTAATACTCAGTTTACCCCTTTCCATTCCATAATCTTGGAGCTTATACCATATCCAGGGCTAGTATGTTATCTGGATTTGGTTGTACCTGTAGCCTAAAAATATATATTGTTTTTACTTTTCAGTTATTAAAATAGCTTTAATTCAGTTTGTTTTAAGTTGATTCCCTTTAAGTCTTGAATCCGACTATAATTGGGAAAATAAATAACTAGTTTTAACATTTAACATGTTGGGAAAGGGAAAGGTCCACAAACATCCTCCTTTTTTACATAAATATGATGTAAAATATAGCACTTACCTCCGTCCTCCGCCCCTCTAAGGATCCACACACACCTCCATCCATCCCGTTCTCTTGAGAATATCCTCTCCCATTTAGGGGAGCCCCTATTCCGGACCTAAATTTCGTTAATTGTCTCCAGATGATATGATATCCCTTAATTGCAGCCACGGAGACCATATATCTCAAAATGTATCCATGGAGTTGTCTACTAAATGGGTAAGGCGTTCATTTATAAGGATAAAGTTTAATTTATTTTTAACCACCTGAAAGTGTAGGGTATCCGATTTCCATTGTCTGGCTATATGGTTCTTTGTGGCCAACATGATGAACTTTAATAGCCTATTTTGAGCGGGCCAGAGACAGACATGCGGAACACCCAGCATGCAGTTTTCTATATTAGCAGAAATCTTAAACATTTTAGAAGCTAGTAAACATGTTTCTTCCCATAGTCTTATGACTGCCGAACACTCCCACCAGACATGAATAAATGTAGCCTCATTACCACTGTTCCTAAAACATGAGCTGCTCCGTTTTGGATCCCATTTATTTAGCTTAAAAGGAGTAATATATGTCCTGTGTAGGACCTTTATTGAAGTCTCAAGCAGACTATAATTTAAAGATCCCCTACTTAAGCCTTGCAAACTTTTATCCCATGTGCTGTCTGCCAACTCGGTGCCCAAATCCTTCTCCCAGGCTTTGGTATAGTCTGGTTTGTTTGCCCATGAGTTTTCATTAAATAGTTCATACATGAGGCTAATAATACCAGGCTGAAAGGGGGAATCCCTACATTTTTTGAGTAGCCAGGTGTTTCTTTGGGGGGTTCCCCTACCACTTATTGTATATATAAAATGATGTATCCTGCAAAAATTATAGTGTTCAGCCAGGGGTAAATTGTATCTATCGCTCACCCGCTCAAAGGTCATTATTTTGTCGTCATGCCACCATGGACCAACCCTTAGTAGGTTCTAAGACTTCCACCAACTGAGAGAGCTTTCCGGAAGATGTATCTTAAATTGGGGATTGGGTACGATAGGGGTAAGATCTGATACCTGAGTGTCCAGTTTTTGTGTCCAGTTCATCTCCGTCCATATTTTGAATGAGTGCTTAATCAACAGGTTTTTCAAGTTTCTCAAAAAAGTATACAGGCCTGGAATCCATATTACTGTATCCCATGTATTAGGTGACATGCTTAAATTTTCCATAAATACCCAGAGCGGCTGATGTGTTTTGGAGAATGCGCCAGAGGAATGAAAGCCAGCTGCGCTGCCTTGTAATACTGTTTGAGATTCGGGCACGATAGGCCCCCTTTCCCTTTTGGTCTATACATATTATTCTTTGAGATCCTCTGGGCTTTATGATTCCAAATAAATCGAAAAATTAGTTTTTTCCCCTTTGAATCTTTATGTGTTGTAAGCGATCTCCCGGGAGTTTTAATCTGGCTGACGGGGATTTGTAGTATGTATCTATCAAGTTCATAAATTTGCCTGCAAACCCAAATTTCTGTAATACTGCTTTTAAATAAGGCCATTCCAACGTATCAAAGGCCTTTTCTATATCTAACGCCAAAAGGCTTGTGGGTAGTTGATGTTGGGATGACCATGAGATTAAATTTTGTGTCCGTCTGATATTGTCCCCCGTTTGTCTATGGGGGATAAACCCTGTTTGGTCTTTATGGATTATGGAGGGGAGAAATCGCTTGGTCAGGGTGCAAAGCATATCGTCCGCGAAAAGTGAACACTTAAACTGATGATGTCCTACTTCAAACCCCTGGATGGCATGGTTGGTTCTGATTGCCTGTGCTAGGGGTTCAATGGCAAGAGCAAAGAGCAGTGGGGAGAGTGGGCATCCCTGCCTGGTCCCTCTCTGTACTTGGATTTTGGCCTTATGGTCCCCTGGTATCTTTAAGTTAGCTACTGGTGAGTTGTAATACCTTCTGAGCAGGTTGAGAAAGCGTCCCTCAAATCCAAACTTATCTAGCATTTTGTACATATATGGCCATTCCACCGTATCAAAAGCCTTCTCTATGTCTAGGGCTAGAGGACAAACTGGGTTGTTATACTGTTGAGCCAAGAACTGGGCGTTCAGAACCCTCCTAACATTATCTCCTGCCTCTCTGAAAGGAATGAACCCCGTTTGGTCCTTGTGTATTTAGTCCAGTAAAAAGTTAGATATTCGTTTGGCCATAATTTTAGCTAGGATCTTGACATCCACATTTATCAGGGGTATGGGGCGATAATTTTTAACCTATAAAGGGTCCCTACCCTCTTTTGGAAATACTATGTGGTCGGCCTGATTCAATTAAGGGGGCATAGGTTCTCCACTTAGTATAGCGTTAAACAAAGATGTTAGGTGTGGGGGTAAGCAAGGGCTCAAATTTCTTATAGTACAGATGAGTAAAACCGTCTGGCCCTGGGGACTTGCCAAATTTAAGATCTTGGATTGTAGATTTAACTTCTTCTTGGGATATGTCTAGGTTCAAGCTGTCCAATTGAGGTACAGGTATTTTGTGGACTTCTTGCTGTAGAAGAAAGGTTCTATGTCAGATCCGCTGCCGTGGGATTGGGATGAATATATGGTCTGATAGAAGTTTTGAAATGTTTCTTGGATAGCATTGGGGCTAAAGGAGGTTTGGCCATCAGGTAGTCTAAAGATACGGTCTATTATGTCCTCTCTTGGGGGGTAAAGACACTAATAATTCCTCTAATAAAATTCTGCTTTTTTTTTTGTGGGCAAGGTCCCTGGTTAGCCCCTTGGATTATCTGTTAAAAAGAGTGGTGCAGAGACTGTGGGGGCTGTTAGTCTCCTTGTCCACGTGTGGCCATTTAGAATCCCTGCTGCTGCATGTTTCAGCTTTATTAAGGTGTAATTGTACAGCGTTTGACTCAAGTAGCTGCCTGTGCTGGTTCAGTTTTGCTTAATTGCTGGGCCCTTTTCCTGCCAAGATGGCGACCGTCAGTCCATGGGCCTCTATGTCCCCTTCACTACCTTTGTCCCCGCTTGTGTGCTTATTTGGGATGGCCCCCCTCTATATCTCTGGCCCGTGGCCTTGTAAGGGTCGCCCCCTGAATCTCTGAGTGTGGATATGCAGGGATGGGACGTTGAATCAGGCCTACCTTCTTCTCTGCTCGCTGCAAGATCAACAATACCTAATTTTTCAGGCATGTGTACATGCCTAATATTTCTGGCCTCTGGTGCTGCACTGTGGCTTCAACAACCAAACCCAAAAAAAAGGCACATAACAGGGATCAAACTGATAGGAGTAGTACTACTTAACACACCACTCATAATTGGTGTAACAGTAGCGTACATTTCAAGCAAAAAAAAAAATTCTAATGTAATAGATTGCATAGCAGTTAGTTGTCTGCAAGCGTGTGTGTCAGACCTACAGCGTCTACTCTGCCAACTTCTGCAAGTGCACAGTGCCACTCATATCTGTTGTCACAGTAGCTGGCACGATCTGTCAAAACCTGTAATTATGAATGAGGTCTAGAGTAGCCTGGTTCCCTTATCCTCTACAGGTTGAGACCTAATGTTTGGGTGACTCCAGACCAACACATGAGTACAAGCAGCACACAAACTCAAAGCCGCCATCCTCCTCCTGGTGCAGCATCATAAGCCACATCAACCACTGCTGTCCTCCTTGCCCCCTCTCAACCATCCGCCACTCCGTCTCTCGCCTTGAGCAGTTCCTGCTCATCTGCCCATAGTCAGGTGCCTGTAAAGGACATGTTTGAGCGTAAGAAGCTAATGTCACAAAGTGCCCCAAAATTGAAGTGATACGACCAACAAAGCATCCTTTTCCATCTCCTGGTTCCAAAAATCCAGGCCTTATACACGCCCCCTGATAGGTGACGTAACAAGTATTAAACTGATAAGAGTAGTACTTACAAACACGCCACTCCTATCTGGTGGCACTTTTGACTGCATTTGCCGTGCCCCAAATTGAAGTGATACGACCAACAAAGCAACTTTTTCCATCTCCTGGTTCCAAAAATGCAGGCTTTATACACGCCCCCTGATAGGTGACGTAACAAGTATTAAACTGATAAGAGTAGTACTTACAAACACGCCACTCCTATCTGGTGGCACCTTTGACTGCACGTGCCGTGCCCCAAAATTGAAGTGATACGACCAACAAAGCATCTTTTTCCATCTCCCGGTTCTAAAAATCCAGGCCTTATACATGCCCCCTGATAGGTGACGTAACAAGTATTAAACTGATAAGAGTAGTATATACAAACACGCCACTCTTATCTGGTGGCACCTTTGATTGCACGTGCCGTGCCCCAAAATTGAAGTGATACGACCAACAAAGCATCTTTTTCCATCTCCTGGTTCTAAAAATCCAGGCCTTAAACACGACCCCCTGATAGGTGACGTAACAAGTATTAAACTGATAAAAGTAGTACTTACAAACACGCCACTCCTATCTGGTGGCACCTTTGACTGCACGTGCCATGCCCCAAAATTGAAGTGATACGACCAACAAAGCATCTTTTTCCATCTCCTGGTTCTAAAAATCCAGGCCTTAAAAACGCCCCCTGATAGGTGACATAACAAGTATTAAACTGATAAGAGTAGTACTTACAAACACGCCACTCCTATCTGGTGGCACCTTTGACTGCACGTGCCGTGCCCCAAAATTGAAGTGATACGACCAACAAAGCATCTTTTTCCATCTCCTGGTTCTAAAAATCCAGGCCTTATACACGCCCCCTGATAGGTGACGTAAGAAGTATTAAACTGATAAGAGTAGTACTTACAAACACGCCACTCCTATCTGGTGGCACCTTTGACTGCACGTGCCGTTCCCCAAAATTGAAGTGATACGACCAACAAAGCACCTTTTTCCATCTCCTGGTTCTAAAAATCCAGGCCTTATACACGCCCCCTGATAGGTGCTGTAACAGGTATTAAACTGATAAGAGTAGTACTACTTAACACACCTTATAATAATGCAGAGAGAGGCAACGCAGTGAGAGGAGTCTGAAGAAGAGGAGTCAGAGGAGGAAGGTGGCTTTGACGAGGTGGAGGACCAAACACAGCAGGCGTCCCAGGGGGCTTGTTGTCACCTTTCGGGACCCTTGGTGGCTGGGTGGAGACCTTCAATGACATCAGTGAGGACAAGGAATGGGATATGGCTAGCTTGGTATCCAACCTTGTGCAAATGGGGAGTTTGCGGTTGTGCAAATGGACTGTTTGTGGTTGTTTGCTGTGCGTTAAACGGGGAGTTTGGTCTGTCACTGGGAAAGTGGGCCTAACCCTTACACTACCTGATCGATACAACATCATACCTGATGTTTTAAAGCACGTTATTCCAAACAATTTAGGAATGTTAGGTAATTTTTGCCCTTTATGGCTTAAAACCAGACTCTGCATCAACTATGTAATTTTCCGTGGGAGTTTTGCCATGGATCCCCCTCCGGCATGCCACAGTCCAGGTGTTTGTCTCGTTGAATCAACTTTCCCATCACTATTGTGGCCAGAAAGAGTCCCTGTGGGTTTTGAAATTCGCCTGCCCATTGAAGTCTATGGCAGTTCGCCGGGTTCGCCGGTTCGCGAACATTTGCGGCGGTTCGCGAACCGAAAATTTTATGTTCGCGACATCACTACTTGTAACACATTCCAATATTTCCCAATGTTGTTGTTATAATATTGGCTTCATTGGAATAATCTGCTATATATCTTATTGGTTGTTTATCAACACTTTTGTTTTTATTTTTGAGTAGTTCTGATCTGTCCTTATTTGAAACTCTTTGATATGCTTTTTTAAAAAATTTTTAGAGTATCCTCTTTGGGCAAATCTTATTTGTAAATCTTTAGCTTGTTCTTTAATGCTTTCAATGCTAGTGCAATTTCCTCTTAACCTAAGATATTGCCCCGTAGGTATTGCTCCTTTTGCCTGAATTGGATGATGACTGTTCCAATGAAGCAAGGAGTTGGTGGCAGCCACCTCTCTATAAGTTATTGTTTCTAACTCCTGTTGATTGTTTACTTCCATTTTTAAATCTAGAAAACTAACTGAGGTCTTGTTGAATTCCATAGTCAACTTCAGGTTTTTTTGGTTGGTATTAAGTTTTTTTAGAAATTCTTGCAATTCATTTATTTTTCCTGACCATATCATTAATATATCATCTATATAACGTATATAGATATATATTTTCTCAGTGTAAATATAATTTTCTTCTGAAAATACAGTTTCCTGTTCCCAATGGCCCAAGTATAAATTAGCGTTGTTAGGGGCACAGGGTGTCCCCAATGGCCCAAGTATAAATTAGCGTTGTTAGGAGCACAGGGTGTCCCCTATCCTGCTTGTACATTTGTCCATTGAACACAAAATAGTAGTGTAATAGTATTTGAGAACGAGAAACAGTTGTCATAACTTTTAAATGTCAGGCCAAAGATCTACAACAGAGATTTAATGAAAGGAATTATTCAGATAGTAGCCTTAAGAACACTTATAAGAGGGCTCTGGTACAGTAAAGAGAAGTTGGCTTCAAACTCATATATAACGACAACAGAGAAATAATATGGTGTATTTAACATTTTAATGTCCAAATGCCAGAGATCAGAAGGACCTTTAAAAAAACTGGCATATACTTACAAATGTCCTGGTCCTGAATAAGGTTCTAACAGAGATCTTCAATACATATCAGAGGGCCATGTGATATAAGTGGAGTGGTTTACTGCACGGGGTGCAGCTGTGGCTGCATTTACAAGGGTAAGACACAGCGACAATTCCGCTGCAGGATTTTAGAACATGTCTATTCAGTTTTGAATTACCATGATAAACCTGTGGTGAGACATCTGAATAACATCCATATGGGAAATGTTAAGTATATGAAATGTATGGGTACAGACCATATCCCTTTTAACATACAACGTCATGATATTGATAGGCTTCTGTTACAAAGGGAATGGAAATGGATTTACATTTTGTAAAGTCAGAGTTTAAATGGATGGTGATTCGATTGTTTGATGCACCAACATCAGAGTTAGGATTAGGAGCTTAGGGCAGTTTGCGTGCAGAAGCACACGGTTTAGTAAAGGAATCTAGGGCTGATTTTACTAATATTCAGTCCCAGTTAGTTTAAAATGCTGCTTGTTATAGATCTGATTTACAATGGATAATGGTTACAATTTTTGGCTGAGCTATAGGTCCAAATTTAATATAAACTCTGAAAAGATTATAGCAGCAAGAGATACTATATCGAATACAAGCAGTTCCTATGTGCCATAGGCCCTTATCTTTTATGCTTAGAGGGTTAATCCCTTCTCTGTGATTATTAGCGTAAAGGGCCAGTTAATTCAGAACAAGTTGGAGCACACCACTGTAAACTTCTCCGTAAAACATGTTGAAATACTTTTCAAACTTTTGAAATATGTGCCCTTTTTACAGAAAAAATCGACATGTGTTGTTAATCATGGAAAAGTCAGGAGTATGTTTGAAAACAGACCTGAGACTGCAGATTTTTAGCTGTTAGTGTAATAAAAAAAAAGCAATAGACCATTTTAACATAGAATCTTGTGCTCTTTCAATCCATGAAGAGCACTTATAGTGAGATAAATGGCCCTTTAAGGTAGTGCTTTAGTGGAAGCTAGGTCTATTATTTTCATTGTATTGTAAGTCATTTTTGTATCACTGAGTAAATTTTAGTAAAACCTGGAAAAGTTGATGTTTTGTGTTTCTCTAGTAAAGTGCCTGAAAAAAACAGGCACAAATCCAGAGAAGGCTGGTAACTGTTTGTTCTCTGGGAAATAAATGTTTAGTCTATTAGCTATCCAATCTTCAGTCTCTTTGATGTTGAGAATGTTATCTGACAATCAGTGTATTGAGATTGGTTTCCCATGAGAGGCCACATGACATCAGATATCACACCAACATGGTCCACCATCAATGTGGAATGGATCGAAGAAAATCTGATTAGAAGCACATCATCCTTTTTCACTAAGATATAAAGTCTGTTTTTAAATATGGCTGATTCAGGTATGAGTAAAAGGAATAATCAGTAGTATTGCCTTGTTAGACATATCTGATATCTATTAGATGACATGAGCACAAGGAATGCATAAGTTGACATACTCTGTCTGGAGGTGTATGAGATGTGCAAATGGAAGAGTCAATAAAAGGGGTTGTATGGTTAACATTCAAAATCACCTGGCATGTTTTTTCTCAAGCAAGTTATCATTTGTCTCTGAAATTAAGTTGACCTGACTAATGTTTGGAGCATATATGTTAGTGTAATGGGGTAGCCCAAAATAATTCCTGTAATAAACAATGAACTTCCCTTTCTGTCCTTTTTATTATCTGTTATTACTAGCGACATATTTCTTCCTATCGAAATGGGCACCAAACTCTGTAATGTAAAAGACAGTGGGGAAATGCTTGTTAGTGACTTTGGGCTCAATTCTTCACTTGCTATGGGTTTCTTGGACCGTTACAGTATTTACTTTCGGGCAATGAAATTAGCTTGCACTTGCAAGTGCTTTGGGTGTATTTTCCTTTTGGGAAGCCATTTTCTTACTGCTATTTATCATGTTTGGAGTTCAGCTAACAATGTATACAAGAACATACTCCTGTAATTCTGTTTGTGTTGTCTTATGCATGGATTGGAGTATTGCCCAGATAAATGCACTCTTTTTACAATCTATTTTATGTTAACCACTCTCCTGTGAGTCTTAACCTCAGTGTGACATGGTAACTGTTGCACACACAGAAATATGGAGTGAACAGCAAACAAGTTCTATCAATATTTCATTATGTGTGCTGTAGTGAATGTTGTCTGACTGCAGCCAGTGTGTTCTGTCTGTGTGTGTTGTGTCTCAGCTGACCTCCAGGTAGAATATATAAACCACCAGAGGTCAAGCGATCCTGATGCTAATTTACATGTTTCTGATTCTAGCTTTGATTATTGGATTTTGCTTTTGATTGTTAACTGGACTGACTATTTGGCTTGTTTATTTGCTTCCCCTCCTGTTCTTCCTGTCCATGACCTCAGACCTTCTTATTCTGACACTTTGATACTCCTGCACTCAGAATCCAAACTCTTTTTTTGTTAGTATATAATCCAGAGACTCCTCTCTGAGGCATTCCTCTGGTCTGTGTGTGTTGTGTCTCAGCTGACCTCCAGGTAGAATATATAAAACACCAGAGGTCAAGCGATCCTGATGCTAATTTACATGTTTCTGATTCTAGCTTTGATTATTGGATTTTGCTTTTGATTGTTGACTGGACTGACTATTTGGCTTGTTTATTTGCTTCCCCTCCTGTTCTTCCTGCCCATGACCTCAGACCTTCTTATTCTGACACTTTGATACTCCTGCACTCAGAATCCAAACTCTTTTTTTGTTAGTATATAATCCAGAGACTCCTCACTGAGGCATCCCTCTGGTCTGTGTGTGTTGTGTCTCAGCTGACCTCCAGGTAGAATATAGAAACCACCAGAGGTCAAGCGATCCTGATGCTAATTTACATGTTTCTGATTCTAGCTTTGATTATTGGATTTTGCTTTTGATTGTTGACTGGACTGACTATTTGGCTTGTTTATTTGCTTCCCCTCCTGTTCTTCCTGCCCATGACCTCAGACCTTCTTATTCTGACACTTTGATACTCCTGCACTCAGAATCCAAACTCTTTTTTTGTTAGTATATAATCCAGAGACTCCTCACTGAGGCATTCCTCTGGTCTACATACACAAGTCAATACTCATTAAAGGGTAATTTAATTCAGCACAATTTGGACCACGTCACAGTAAAGATCTCCTAAAATCATGTTGAAATACTTTTTGAATTTTTGAAATATGTGCACTTTTCACTGAGAATTTAATAAAGTAAAATCTGTGTTTACAAGTGTCACTGACTACCCACTCCCAGACCCACAGCTCCAGCTCTGTGCAGTAAACAAAAAAACGAAAAAAGAGTTAATCCTCAACAGATCAATCTGTACAGAACACGGAAATGCTGGAATCACCTAAACAGGTCATTTGAGGTTTAACTTTTCAGTGCGTTTTGAATTCTAGGGGAAAACTGCTATCAATCACAGTCCTCACTGTGTGGCTCTGCTGTTTGTTATCAATCATGAAACAGCCAGTAGGTTGGACAGACCGTGGGCCACAATTAATTCCAAGCCCGTACCTCGATTGCAAAAATTTACATTTTTTCAAGGTCGTAACATGTAACTCGATCTGAGCCCACAGAAAGAAGCCAATTAAACAATTAAATTTGACTGCGAGCTCACTTACGGGCCTCCAGATCTCATATTTGGCCAATTGAATGAGGCTCTGTGTTTGTAAACAGACTTAAAACTTTGTTTTTTTTTAGCTCTTATTAGTGTAATTAAAAAATAGATAATTTTAACATACAGTCTGGTATTCTTTTTGCCCATGAAGATGTAAGAAATTAATTTATAACTTACCCAAACATTATATTCTTTTGGGCAGGTGAATAATCAAACAGACAAATCAGGTATAATTAAAAAGAATATATTGTACATAAATCAAAATATTGTTACACAATGGGTATAGATAAACAGATAACAGACAAAAAGTTTAAAAATAATATTTAAAAATAAATCTTATATGAATTCTACACTATGTTATATACTGTAAAGGTCCATTAACCTACCCCCCTTAGTTTGAAATTGAACCATATTAACAAATTCTCCTAATATGTTTTCACCATGAATATTATGATGTCACAAACCGTGCACACACACAAAAATGTTCTTAAATTGTTTCTTTAACAATAAACACATTTTCTAAGATGTTTCTTATTATGTTTAATTTGATGTTTTAATTAAATATTTATTTTAAGACATATCACACAATTTTATAACATAATTTTGCATCTTGAAGTAGTAGTATAATATTAGTTTGTATTAGTTGTTATAGGCATATAAAACTGTGTGTAATTTTTCGATCATTACTATTATTATACAAAGACTGGATTTTACATATGAGACTGGATTTTACACATGGCTTCATCTTGTATTTAATATGTTTTATTATGTATTCACAGTTTCAATTATTTTCATAGCACAGCAATTTTTTACTTTTGAATTCAGATTTATGATTTAATCACTAAGTAAATTAAAGTGTGCCACTTCAGCTGGTTTTGTTTTATTATAGTTTTTCTTGAAGCGTTAGTAAGGGGGCACTATGCCATCTGACAAGTGCATACTTTCAGTATATAAAATCTAGCACTTAGTTTGACCCAAGTTTTATTGAGCTCTTTGACACTTACAGAGAATTAAACAAAGTTATAGCAAAGTGCAGGACTTTCTATAGGAATCAAATGTTCTTAGGTTTAATAAAAGAGATTTAAACCACCAATTATAAATAAAGGCTTGTTTAGAGTTAACAACATGAAAAGGAAGGAGCTACTGTATGGTAACCTCAGTACAAAAGAGGATCGTCCTGATATTAGATAAATGTTATTAACAACTATAATCAGGGAACACTTCAAGTTAAACAAAGGCTGAACATACATTGAAATGTTTTGAAAACATACTATTCTGACAAAAATATTCAACAAAAAAAACTACTGTACAAAGTAAACAACTCTTGCCAACAATAAATGATCAACCGGAAAATATTGTTTATATATGGGTGAAAGAATTGACCCATGATCTCCCAAAATTGATAAAAACAAATATCAGAATATCAGTTAGGAAATACTAAACTGAGTTTTAGCAAGAATGTGATAATATGTAGCATTACATATTGCAAGATCTCTTGCACCTCTCTGCGTAAACCGAGAGCTTCACTTCTGGTCTACCTTGATGTCGGGTGCATCAACTTATGATCATTTGCTTTGTTACGGGTGCAGGGAGAAAGCACGTCTGAGGCTGGCACATCCTGTTCAAATTAGGAGTGTACATGACAACTAACCAACAGCATCGGTTCAGGACTTCAGTGAACAGGACAAGGACTCATGTTCCCAAGAATGCTTTCCTCTCTGTGTTTGACATCATGGATTTGACCTTTCCTTGGACCTGGACTATCAGACTGCCTAATCCCTTCAGACAGATCTCCCAATACAAAGCTGAGATGTTTTTCCAAAATTAATATATGTCTTTCTTCTATTTGAGTATTTGAAGCACATTTGTTTCAGATTAATCTGTTAGGACTTCCTTTCTGTATAACCAATAAAGCATTTCTTCATATCTCTTCATAAATATAGACTTTGCATATCCTTTATAATAGACTATGTTCTGCAGCAGCACTGCTGGATCTTTGGTGAATGTTGATATACATAATGAATTGTCACATATTTGCAGATAAATGCACTTTCTAAGCCAGCAGACCTACTGTGAACTGAAAGTCTAATCCATGTAGGTAACGGCTTATAAAATAATATATTCTTATACTTTAGTAAGGAAATACACTTTATGAAAAAAATAATTTTTTCCAGTGATTTCCTGGTAGAGAAACACACAGACCTGATGTCCGAGTGAAATCTCACTACAGATTTTGAGCCACATTCAACTGGCCGAATTTGAGATCCAGTAGCCCGTAAGTGAGGTCGCAAGCTATTTTGCGACTATTTAATTGGCGTCTTTTTGCAGGCTCCTATTGGGTTACGAGTTACAGGCTTGAAAAACTTGCATCCATCTAACTAGTAACATACAGCCTTCACAAGCCTTTGATGTGTCAATTTCGCAAGACTAAAATCGCAAATTGGTATTCAATTGCTCAATTTCCCTAAGCTCGCAATTGTATCCACACTCGTAAACTTCAAATGGAGGAGGAAATCGTACATGTGCTCTACAGGACCCGCATGGGGGTTAAACACTTATTCGTAGCACTGTGAATGCAAATAAAAAATCAATACTGCACTGTAAATAACGAGGAGAGCAATGATAGACATTAGAATTAATTGTACAACAGTCTCAAGCTCGCAAATTGTCAGGAAATAAACTTTAATTTTATGTGTCATTTCGGGGTTAAAACAATCTTGGGTGCAAAGAGTTAATACATATCAGGCCACACGTACTGATTAGAACAGTATTGGCATTCATTTTCATAATTCTTAATTTTCTATGTCTAGTGAGTCTGATCGCATATTGAATGACAGGTATCCTCCATGTTTAACTGCCGTAATTCGGACAGTCTCATTTCCTATTGGCTGATTTCAAATGGGAGGTTAGGGACATGCTTAACGCCCTCATCTGCTCCGAACCAGTGCATGTTTGGCTGTGCTGGCTTCAAGCATGCAATTTGCAAGCTTGAGCAATTGAATAGCTTCGCAAACGGAAGGGCACTGGAGCCCGCAACTCACTCGCAGACAATCAGCTGTCTGCGATCGAGTTACGGGACTGGAATTGAATGTGGCCCTTTATGTCAACATGCATGAAAAGCTTCAATCACCTTCTTACACCACAGTGACCGGCTATGTAAATCCATAGGCCCTCATTCAATTGCGATTCGGCCAATTGAATAGGGCTCTAAATAAGCACATAGCATATTTTGTTATAGAAGTTTTTAGTTAAAGTGAAAACCTTGCTTTTGGATAGATGTTTACTAACTAAAAACTTCTTTAAAAATAATATGTTATGTGCTTATTTAGAGCCCTATTCAATTGGCCAAATTGCAATTGAATGAGGGCCATAGTGTTTAAGAAAAATGTCATAATTAATAGCACGAGTGGTGCTATGAGGTTCAATACAAGGCGACAACTGCCCTATGCATTTCCTCCAAACTGAGGACATTATCAGGGGATAACAATTGTGCCTTTGGGTAGAAATTTGATCAGAACAGTCCCTATTAACAATTCATCACTGAAACGTGTTCACCTGTGGTAACAAACTTATGAATTGAAATACAAACAAGATAATTACACAAAACTCAACGCTATCAATATTTTTGCCTTGTTCTTGAACAGTGTCCTTAATAAAATCATTAATTATTAATATTATTATTATTATATTTTTTTTAACTTTGTAATAGATGTAAGCAAACTTTCTGGCTGTGTATGCTCAGATATGTTTTGAGTAAAGATATTCACACTGCTTGCCTGATTAAGCAGAATAGTAATTTATTTACATACATTCCTATTACATTTCTAAATCTGTTTGTAGCCGTGTTGTAAAGATGATTTGAATACCATGCAGGCGGTGAGAAATTAGCACAATGTCAACTTCACATTGTATTTATTCAATTCTATTATCAAGTTTTACCTTTAACTGAATTCCATTTCAGACAGTTACAAAATCACACTGAATTTTATTTACACAGATGAATAAGCAATGTGTGAAGAATATATTGTGAGATAGACAGATAAAGTGAAATAAAGAATGACTACATTTATACTGACAGCAAGATGATAATCAATCAACGTTTGTCTACAGGTTACCAACTGTCACAAATGTATGAATATACAGTATGTCTTTCTGCAGACTTTCTGTTTGTCAGTTTGGCATCTTTATACTTATGTTAGAAAGTAGTCTTGGCTAAGGTTTAAACCATTTTTATAATTCTTTCTGAATTTCAGCATTTCAACAATTACTAATAAAAATACAGTCTTTGGAATGTTTATCCTGTGACCCCCCAAAAAGTTGTTTTTGTGTGTAAAATACTATATATATATATATATATATATATATATATATATATATCACATATATAGTTGTGAGCGTACGAGTTGTTGCTAACACTGCAGGCTCGCGTAGCGAGTCGCGGGCCTCGCGTAGCGAGGGCCGGGGCTCGCGCAGCGAGACGCGGGCCTCGCAAAGCGAGGGCACTGTGCCAGGTTCTCAGTTGCTGGCATGGAGCGCCTGCGGCGCTCCTTGCCAGCAACTGAGGACCCTCGCGAAGCGAGGGCCTCAGTTGCTGGCTTGGAGCGCCGCAGGCGCTCCATGCCAGCACCTGAGGACCTCGCAAAGCGAGGTCTTCAGTTGCAGCAACTGCGACCCTTGCAAAATTTAAAAAAAAGTTTACGTCGCAACACATTACGACACTCGCAAACAACATACGACACACGTTCACACACATTACGACACTCGCAAACAACATATGACACACGTTCACACACATTACGGCCTCGCAACACTCGGACGCAACTCGCGAACATTACAAAATTAAAAACACAATACATACACACAGCACATACATAAAAAACTTACCTACACAAACAGGAAGCACCCAGGACCTCAAAAATGCAACTTACAACTTAATTGCACTCAAAATCAAAGAGTTTAGACACTAAATAGTTTGAAAAGCGACACAAAAAATGGCCGACGAATAAAACGAAAACGAGGCTACACACGCAAACACCATACGAGACACGTTACCACACATTACGACTTCGCAAACATCGGACGCAACACGCCGACATACAAACATTTAAAACTTAAGAAAGACACACAACAAACACATAAAAAGCTTACCTACAGCAAGAGGAACCAGCCAGCACCTCAAAAAAAAAAGTTACACCTACATTTAAATCAAAATAAAACACTTTAGACACTAATACCATCGCTAAGCGAGAGAAAAAATGGCCGACGAACAAAACGAAAACGAGGCTTCAGACGTAACTATACTACACTTACTCGCAATAATGAAACACATACTATGCGGAACGTATCACAATCATATTAAACACCATTTTGAACAGTAATACGCAGAAAATGGCGGATGGAACGCAAATTGTAAGCTGGAACGCAAATAGCGCATGCGTATTGCGTTCTAACGGTCTCACTTTCCAGAACTTTCTACAAGTTTATAAATACTGCCTATTTCAAACAAAAAAATACATTTCTCCTCAGGTGATCAACGGAGTGACTTCTGAGATAACTGCTGCTTTTACTTGAGAAGACAATTCTTTACTAATTTACTACTTTGCATTGTGCAAATTACAACTGAGAGGTAAGCTATAATATATTACATTTTATTATCAGGACAGGTCAAAAAAAAAAAAAAAAATATTAGCATTTATGTAGTGACATGTATGGCACATTTATGTGTATAGGCTCAAAAAAAAAATACGGGTCATTTAACAAAACAACAAAAAAACATAATTCAATATTAAACAGAGGTTTATGTATAGTGACATGTGACACGCACATATATGTCTATAATGTATAGTGACATCTGACACGCACATATATGTCTATAATGTATAGTGACATCTGACACGCACGTATATGTATAGAATGTATAGTGGCATGTGACATGCACATTTATGTGTATTGCCCCTGCATAGTGACATGTGACACGGACATATATGTGTATCATGTATATTGACATGTGACACACACATTTATGTGTACTGCCCCTTCATAGTGACATGTCACACGGACATATATCTGTATAATGTATAGTGACATGTGACACCCACATTTCTGTGTATTGCCCCTTCATAGTGACATGTGACACGGACATATATGTGTATAATGTATAGTGACATGTGACACACACATTTATGTGTACTGCCCCTTCATAGTGACATGTCACACGGACATATATCTGTATAATGTATAGTGACATGTGATACGCACATTTATGTGTATTGCCACTTCAACAAAATTAGCTTACAACAAAATCAGTAAACAACTACATTTAAATGACATTATATGTCATGTATACTGATATGTCACACGCACATATATGTGTATCATCTATAGTTACATCTCACACACACACATTTATGTGTGTTGGAAAAAAAAAATATAAGGTTAATTTAACCATTTAAATATGAGTCATGTATACTGATATGTCACACGTACACAAAATAATTACATTAAACTATGGAATGTGCTTCATGTATGTGACATATGTGTGTAGCCCCCAACAAAAAATAGGGTTAATTTAAAAAAATTACACTACTATATTTCAATGACATTCATTTACTTCAATTCAATAGATCATATAAAGCTGAATCTTTTTATTTCTTTGAATATTCAAACAGACTCTGCATCAATAGCGTCTCTCAACAATTTGCATCATCCCTTTTAAAGAACACCAACAAAGAAGAAGAGGTAAGATACAACAAGACATTACATGCTCAAAAGGCCATGCTTTGCTACATGAAAAATTATAAATATACAAATAACTATACAAATAACTATTTCACTTTCTTTTTCAAAAAGACACTACAAGAAGACCGGCGGATTAAGATTGGCAGGAGGGGACCGTCTGTCATTCAAAACTTCAAGCAAGGTAAAGTATTAAGTATAAACAAGAAAGAACCATGAGCCTCATTCAATTGCGACTTCCTCAATTGAATAGGGCTCTATATAAGCACATAACATATTTTTTATACAGAAATTTTTAGTTACTGAACTTCTAACCACAATCAAGGTTTTCAATAACTAAAAACTTTGCTCAATAAATATGTTATGTGATTATATAGAGCCCTCTTCAATTGGCAAAATTGCAATTCAATGAGGACCTATATATCTTTAATGGCCAAGGGCCTCACTCAAATGTGATTTGCCCATTTCAATAGGGCTCTATATAAGCACAGAGCATATTTTTTAAAGGAACTTTTTCTTTTGTGAACACGTTGCTTTTGGATACAAGTTCACTAAATACAAAATTACGTAAAAAAATATGCTCTGTGCTGATATTGAGCTCTATTCCATTGGCCAAAACACAATTGAATGAGGAGCTCACAATATAACAAATGCAGTAACCAAAGGCCCTCATTCAATTGCTATTTAGGGCAATTCAATATGGCTATAAATAAGCACTTTTAGGGCCTTATTCTATTTTAACAAATATATGTGATGTGCTTATTTACAACCCTATTCAATTTTCAACATTGCAATTCAATGATGGCCTTAGAGTACTATTACATTGTAAAAAATGCAATTGAATGAGGGGCAAACTATGCAACATATGGCCCTCATTCAATTGCAATTTGCCCAATTGAATAGGGCTCTAAATAACAACATAACTCTTTTTTTAAAATAAGTTTTTAGTTACTAAAAATATATCCAAAATAAAGATTTTAAATGACTAAAAACTTATTTCAAAAAATATGCTATGTGCTTATTTAGGGCACGATTCAATTAGCCAAATCGCAATTGAATGAGACACAAACTGCTACACACAAAACTGAATTTCTTATTCAATGTTTAACAACCTATAAGCCTTACAAAGAAGCAAAAATAAGAATAACAAAAGTGTTGCGCACCTAATAGCATTGTACAAAAAAACACACAAACTCATAGGAAACTAAATTAACATTCTTCTTTAATGTTTAACAACCTATAACCAGTACAATCAAGAATAAATAACTTTTGCACAAGTGGTGCGCACCAAACAGGATTGTCAAAAACTAAAACAAACACATAGCAAACTACATTAATTATATTATTTCATGGTTCACTAACTATAAGCATCCCAATAAAGGTTAAATAAGTATACCACAAGTGGTGTGCACAAAACTGGATTGTACAAAAAATAACATAAACACATAGCAAAATAAATGTATATTCTTATTTCATATATCACAACCCACAAGCCTTACTAAGAACCTTCAATAACAATAACAAAAGTTGTGGGATTGTACAGAAAGTAAAAAAATAAAAAGATAGAAAAAAATAACCATAACTGATACAATACAGTCAAATTAATACATTTTTCAATTATTTAAAATACATTTCACTCAAACAACATTTTCTATTTTATATTACAACAGATACTGCGTGAAGACAATCGGACGAGGACTTTTTCCACAGGACCGGACCATCGGACGAGGACTCGGACCAGACCAGCAGACGAGGAATTTCAACACAGGACCACACCAGCAGACGAGGAATTTCATCACAGGACCAGACCATCGGACGAGGACTTTCACCAACGGACCACAACATCGGACGAGGGATATCGCCAAAGGACCACAACATCGGACGAGGGCTATCGCCACAGGACCACACCATCGGACGAGGACTTCCAACAGAGGACCACACCATTGGACACCGATTTTGAACCGAGGACCAACAAACATTCGGATTTAAATCACACTTCAACCAAGGTAAAGTATAATAAGTACTAAAGTATAAAACTAAAGAAAATGCTTTCAGTTGCATCTGTGTCAATAGAAAAATAAAATAATTAATTTAATATCTCCCTTATTTTATTTAAATTGCTACTATGCAATACATAGCTCAATAACCACATCACTTTTTTTTTTAGCAAAGAAGTTTTACAGTGGAAAATATCTATCCACAAACAACGTTTTTAATAAATAAAACCATTATTTTAAAAGAATATGTTACATGCTTATTTACAGCACTATTCCATTGGCCAAATTCTTAGCCAGTGAGGACAGAAATGATAAATTTAACTAAATATAAATGATACATTCTAAATATAAATGATACCTTAATGATTTGCCTTTTAGTTCACCAATTGTGCACAAGAATCTTTAACAGGAATTACAATTTTAAATATACACAATTACATTTACTTTTTTTTCCTTTACAGATTAATATGGCTAATAACGAGACCAAAGAAGAGAAGAAAAGACGTCAAACTAGAGAAAGACAAGAGAGATGGGCCGCCCAGCAGACACCGGAGGAGAAAGAAATTCGACGAGAAAAAGAACGCAAAAGACTTGCAAATAAAAGAATATCAGCTGCAAAAATGAAAGATACAACCAAAAAAAATAAAAAGATAATAAAGCATTTACAAACTGTTCCTAATACATCAGATGACATTTTACAAGATACCAGTCAAGATAGACCAAAAAAAGCAACTACAAAAACAAAGCATTTACAAACTCTTACTAAAAACTTACAGGACATTTCAACCAAACAAGTCCAACATATACCAAGAAAAGCTACGACAAAAACTAAACATTTAGAACCTGTTGTTGAAACATTTCATGACTTTTCATCTGATGAATATGAAAGACAACATCCAATATGCTTTGCAAATTGTCCTTTACTGAAGTCTTTAGCAGTAGAGGTTCATAGTTGTGGGGACATGACTACTCAATGTCAATTTTGTGAGGCTTATTATTTTAAACAGGAGAGACCCCGAGATGGACAATTTATTAGTTGTTGTCAAAAAGGAAAGTTCAAACTTCCAGAAAGGAAACAATTTCCAAACAATTTACAAAATATTATGACTGAACCTACTTTTCAAAATTACAAAAATTTTAAGACAAACATAAGATCCTACAATAGTGCCATATCATTTGCATCTATGGGGGCAACATTGGCTGCTAATGTACCAGGACATGGTCCTTACTGTTTTAAAGTCCAAGGACAAATTTATCATCGGACTTCACATTTACATCCAGAGGAAGGAGAGCAAAGAAAATTCGCTCAACTATATGTCCTAGATACAATGGAAGCTGTTGACCAACGTATGCAGATGGAAGAAAATAAAAAATGCTTACCCAGTGTTTTTATAGAGCTAAATAACATTATGGACAACAATCCCTACAGTAAAGCTTACAAAAAATTGGCAGAAGTAGAAAATGAACAACTACTTCATGCACAAAGACATCAATTACCCATGCCAAAGGTTAATATGGTGCTTAAAAGAGACAGACATACTGATAAACGTCGTTATAACTTGCCAACATCAAATGAGGTTGCAATGGTCTTTCAGAATGATGAAGGAGAACCACCATTTCAAAGAGACATTAGAGTATATCCCAGAAATGAGGACCAACCATTTATTAATATTAATATATTAAGTCCAAATTTAGATCCAATGACATATCCCATCTTTTTCCCACACGGAGAAGCAGGATGGCAACCAAAATTAACCCTTCCCAGTTACCCAAATGCTAAAGCCAGAATCCGAAATAATGTTTTTATGCTTGAATTTAAAGTTGCTCAAATTGCCATTAGAGATGAATTTAATCCAATTTTATGTGGTGGAAAACTAACACAACAATGGATTATTGATTCATATTTGCAAGTTGAGGCAAATAATTTAAACTTTATAAAATATCAACAAGATAAACTACGTGTAGAACAATATTGTGGACTTATGGACTATGTTGCTGACGTGGCTACAAGCAGAGACATGACAGCTGGCAAAGCCATCATTTTACCATCTTCCTTTCAAGGATCTCCTCGAAATATGAGAGAAAGATACAATGATGCTATGGCTATTGTGACAAAATTTGGAAAACCAGATTTATTTGTGACATTTACATGTAATCCACAATGGCCAGAAATTAATGAAAATCTACTTCTTGGACAAAGTGCTTCAGATCGACCAGATTTAGTAGCCAGAGTTTTTAAGATCAAATTAAATGAATTAATACGTGACTTCACTATAAATCAGTTATTTGGCAAATGTCTTGCTTATGTATATACCATTGAATTTCAAAAAAGAGGCCTTCCACATGCACATCTTCTCATAATACTTCAAGAGAAAGATAAATTAGATACTTCGGACAAAGTGGATGCAGTCATAGTTGCTGAACTACCAGATCCAGAACTATATGGTAGACTATATGAGATTGTTACTCATCGCATGATTCATGGACCCTGTGGAGACCTTAATCCACAATCACCATGTATGGAAAATAATCAATGTTCAAAAGATTTTCCAAAAGATTATAGAGACAAAACATATGCAAATTGTGATGGATATCCACTTTATAAAAGAAGAGAAGGAGATAGTGCCATTATTCGAGGAAAAAAAGTGGACAATAGATTTGTAGTACCCTACAATCCACATTTACTCATGAAGTACAATGCCCACATCAACGTAGAAGCCTGCACTTCCATCAAATCCATTAAATATGTTTACAAATATATTTACAAAGGTTACGATGCAGCTACTGTAGTCGTCAAAAGTGCAGACAACCCTGAAAGTAGTGAGTTACTACATGATGAACTTGCATCTCATGTAGATGCTCGCTATGTCAGTGCGCCAGAAGCTATGTGGCGGCTTTTAAAATTTGAAATGCATGATAGATCACATGCAGTATATAGGTTAGCAGTACATTTGCCACAACGACATTTAGTCTATTTCCATGCTGGAAATGAAATGAATGCATTGGCCCAAAGTGAAGATCGTCACACTACACTAACTGCATGGTTTGCATTAAATTCCACTGATGCTCAAGCAACACAATACTTATATATTGAAATTCCATATCACTATGTTTTTGTGAATGGATTATGGAGAGCAAGAAAAACCAGAGGCAATAAAATAATTCCACGAATTTACACAGTCAGTCCAAGAGATGTTGAACGATTTTGCTTACGGATATTACTTTTAAATGTTCCAGGAGCACACAGTTTTGAACAATTAAGAACTGTTAATGACATTGTATATGAATCCTTCCATTTAGCTGCAAGACATAGAAACTTACTCGCTGATGATACAGAGTGGGAAAGATGTTTAGAAGAAGCAGCACAATGTAAAATGCCATGACAGATGAGAGAACAATTTGCTTTTATTTGTATCTTCTCAAATGCTCCAAATGCATTAGCTTTGTGGGAGACTTTTAAAAGTAATATGGCTGAAGACTTTATGCGACGATACATGGAACTCATTGCACACTTAAAAGCCTTAATGGAAATTCAAGAAGTCATTTTACTCATGGATTAAGTTGTGCAAGTTTTAATTTGCCTGATTCAGGTCTAATAGATGACATTAACTTTGAAGACTATGACATTCAACTACAAGCAGAAAGAACAGAAGAAAGACTTGCAACTTTAAATACACTACAATTGCAAGCATTTCATGCCATTAAAAATGCTATAGATGATGACATGGTGACAGAGCGTTATTTCTATCTTGATGGACCTGGCGGATCAGGGAAAACATATTTGTACAATTTATTAATGAGTTCAGTACGAGCACAAGGAAAAATAGCAATGGCGTTTGCCACTACTGGAATTGCTGCACTTTTATTAGAAGGTGGAAGAACTGTTCATAGTGGATTTAAACTGCCAGTGCCTATTTTGGAAAATTCTGTGTCAGATATTCGCATGACATCCTTACAAGCAAAGAAATTGAAGAAATGTAAATTAATTATAATAGATGAGGCCACAATGATGTCATGCTATGCCCTCCAATGTATTGACCGTTTGCTTCGTGAAGTCATGGATAATATTTTTCCATTTGGTGGAAAGGTAATGTTGTTGGGTGGCGATTTTAGACAAACATTACCTGTCGTTGTACATGGAAATCGAACAGACATTATTGAAACATGTATAAAGTCAAGTACAGTATGGAAACATTTTACCCATCTTCACCTGCAACAAAATATGAGATCAGAAGGCCAAACTGATTTCAATAATTGGCTTATTAAAATTGGAGAAGGCAGAACAGAAAAAATACTACATTTACCTGACGACACTGTAGAGATCCCACCTCATATGATTTGTCAACAAGATATTATATCGGCTATATTTGAAGGGAGCATAAATAACGAAGAATATTCCGAGCTTGCCAACCAAGTTATACTGACGTGTAAAAATAAAGATGCATTAATACTCAATAATGAAATCTTAAAAAAAATTAATGCACCACAAAGAAATTATCACAGTGCTGATTCTGTACTTGCTGATGACAATGAAAGTCAGGCAAACTTTTCAACTGAATTCATTAACTCTTTAACTCCTTCTGGAATGCCACCACATATTTTGCAGCTAAAGAAAGGTGCAATTATCATGTTACTGCGAAATATGAACCCCAAAAAAGGCCTATGCAATGGCACAAGATTAATTGTTCAACAATAAAAGGACCATTTTATAGATGCTGAAATTTTAACTGGGACCCATAAAGGAGAGAGAGTTTTCATACCAAGAATAGATTTAGCACCAAGTGAAAGTAGTCTCCCTTTTATACTTCAAAGAAGACAATTTCCCATTATTATGGCATTTGCCATGACCATTAATAAATCACAAGGTCAAACTTTCAAATCTGTGGGTATTTACTTGGAAGAACCAGTTTTTGCACATGGTCAATTGTACGTTGCGTTGTCACGCTGCAAAAATCCACAGGCTATTAAAGTTTACATTGAAAACAATGAAAGTCAAGGTGATTTATTAGAAGATGGACGTATTTTTACTAAAAACATTGTCTACTATGAAGTACTATGACTTTGCAGGATACAAACTAAAGCCATGCAAACATTTTGAAAAAACATTCAAAAATACAAAACAATTGGTTGTTTAATTCAGTCATAATTAATGGAAGTCATGTTTATGGGTAATTTGCCTCACAAAATATTTGCCTTTCATTTCTATGAAAAATTATGTTAAAATGTTAAGTCACTATGTTAATGTTTCTAATGTTACAAGTTTAAAAACAATATTTTCAAGTTATTTCATTCAACATATTACAAAGTTCATGTTAAGAGCTCAAGCACCTTTTAAGTCACAATGTAAATATTCTATGTTATCTTAAGATTACTACCTACATTAATGTTTATCGACAGTTTATGTGCTCTGTAATGAATTACTTTAATTACGTACGGTTTAAGGAGAGTTTTTACTGTATGCCTTCCTCTACATTCAATGTATATTAAACTTAACAATTATTCTGATATAAATTGCATGTTAATACTGGTTAATTTAAAGTAAAACTGTTTTTACATTCAAATGTTAATACTTTTAATTTAAAATTATGTTACAAAATGTTTTAACTATGTTCCTGTTTATAATGTTCAAAATTAGACAAATGTTTGGCAAAAATTACAAAGTTACATAAAAAATAAAGTTCAATTTTAAAAATATATACTTTCAACGTTATTGCTTACATATATTTTAAACTTCATGTTAAAATTCGCCACGTTTAAGAAACTCTTTTTACTTTTTACTTTTCTCTGGATTATATGTATATTAAACTGAACAATTCTTCAGATACAAATTTCATTTTAAAAAACCATTACATCAACGTTTTTAAAAAATACATGTTCATATCACAATACTTACAAGGGTCAAAAATATATTTAAATAACTAAACAACTTCACAAACATATACATCACATTGCCGTCATTTTTTGACGGGCAAGTCGCTAGTATATATATATATGTGTGTGTGTGTGTGTTCTATGTATACATATAGCCATCTTGTTATATTGTTACTCTGTTAGAAAGTCAAATGAAATATCTTTCTATGTTTTTCATTGAGTCCAGTTAAAGAATCAAAATATGTAATCATGCTTTGTATATTGAATAATACATTTGTGATTACCCTATAAAGATTCCTCACAAGGTCCAGAATATCATGACATTCAAGTCAAGGTATTCTTCCGGTTCTAAAAAATGCCCTAATCCATTTCACTTTTTGAGTGTTCATGTAAGACGAATACTTCTCCATATACAGTACATAGCAAGACTGAAAGATGTATATATTTATTTCCTAGAAATACAAGTTTGTTTTAGTGGAATTAGATCCCTCTACCAAATAAAGCAAGTTTGTACCAGATCAAAACAACATATGTAACCTTGCAGCGCTCAATTTTGCATGCAAAGAGAAAAACATTTAATGTTTAAAATATTCTCTTATTTACAAGTCCCATGATATCAACTGAAATGTTAAACAATAAATTGGAGCTTCCTTTCTTAGCAGACCTTTTTATTAAAGGTGCTATTGGCACATTTGAACAACTGGTTATAAATTATAACATCCCCAAACACTCCTGGCTACACTATATCAAATTTAAAAAAGTGTGGGAAGCTTCAAAATTCTCCAGTAGAGAGTTAAGATCGATAACCGATTTAGAAACATTTATTTTCCAAAAAGATCATAAATATTTAATATCAAAATATCACAGGATTTTGAATAGCTTGCAAGATAATAATAAATCAAGCAAAATGCTAAGTTGGGAGAGAGATCTGGGTAAAGAGTGGAACCAAGAACTATGGTACAAGAGTTTAAATTTAATGGACAGATTTATTAAAAAACTCATCATATAGAAAGATCCAAAGTAAAATATTAAACAAATGGTACTAGCTGCCGCTACCAATTTCCCAGATTTATCATGATGAAAATAAAAAGCTCTGCTGGAGGAATTGTGGCCAAGTAGACTTGCATCTCCACATATGGTATAATTGCCTAATTATTCATAGATTCTGGGTTCAAGTTAGAGAAAGGACTACAATAAATAGGTATTATGAAAAACAACACTTCCAAATGGAAATGGTGGGACTCTATTGAAAGCGAGTAACTAAGGAAGATTGATATTGAAACGGTTATATATGAAGAATATTTTTTAGCAGTAAGTGCGGTCCAATTCAGACCTCTTCTTTTGTTTTTTTTTATTTGTTGGTGAGAATGATTTGTAATGGTAATGATCTGTTTCTATGTATTAGACATAAGACAAGTATAATATTCATTTGTCTAATTGACTGTATGTGGATATATGTATTTTTTTTGTTCTGGTATTATCTTTGATATAAAATAATAAAAAACAATTAACTAAAAATAAAAAATATCTTCTTTTTTTTCTTATTCAGTTTTTATTGAGTATTCTGTAAAATCATGACAGAGTGTATAGTACATCCACATTGTTTCTGTAACAAAGAAAAAAAGGGTGTGGGGGGGTCAGCATAGCTGTCAAATAGATAAATTTGCTAACTAAACTCGACACTCACTTTTTATGAAAAGGCAATTACCTCTTGTTTTCTTTTTCTCCGACTGCCGCCAAGTCCAAGGTCCCCCTCCATCCAATGCATCATAAGCTCATCCAAGTTGTCTCCTATGCTAGGTATACCATAACGAGATTAAAGCCACGGTCCCCATATCTCCAGTGTTAGTTAAGAGATGGGACATCCTTTCAAAATATGCTCTTTTAAATGCATGTTAGCAACTTTGTAACATTGTTCTTTTAATCAGAAGACAAACCCAGGATTTGAAAGGACTACGACAAAAGGTTAAACTGTAGAATATCAGTTAAGTTGTTGCAATAGTAAAGAGGTTAGAGAGCAAGAGTCTGTGGTAGACTTTCAGCAGAGGCGGGATCAAGGAAATTATTTATGTTTGCTATATTTTCGTGGAGAATGTAGAAGTTTTTTGCCAACCATTGTATATTAGATGATTTTGTTAGGGAGGATCTGGAGGCCTACACTATGAACGGAATGCACACTTACTACATTCTATATAAATTATTATTACACAAGGATACTGTTCAGTATACATGGTTATAAAAGTGCATTCCATTCAATAACCAGTATAAATCCCTATAAGTGCATTCGTATATAATCTGGGGCACAACATAAAAAATAAAACAGATAACGGACACCAAGCTCAACAGACGTGCCTAGGGAGAGCTCCTGGCTATTAATTGAGATTTAGTGACAAAAAGGGGTAAAAGTACCATTTATTACCCAGATAAACTAGATATTTGGGCTTGCGAACACCTGGGGAGCAGGCACATATAGCTTTTAAGGTGCACAAAAGCACAAAAGCTTAATTAAAGGCAGCAAGATCTTGGGTCTGTAAAGCTCTGGACGGCCATTAGACATTCCCTCCCTTGCCCCTGGGGAGTGGAGACACGGCACTACAACGACCCAGAGGCTGTAAAACCGGGGGTCTTGGTCTACGGGAGCAGAGCAATCCAAGGACATGGACGGTGGATGCCGCTGTGTGTGGATGGCGTGACTTCTCCCGAGAGACTGGTGAGCTGGCGGGCTGTGCAAGCAGGAGAGATTGAGAACTCCTAGCGGCCATTAGCAATGAGATGGGGCCGCAGAGGACAGCGTTCCGACAAGCGGAAGGGTCCAGTGGGGTGAGTTGGACGGCACCACGCCATCTTGGTGGGCATCCCCCCATCCTGGATGCTCTATTGGCTATCCCATGCAGGGTGGGGTAAAGAGACAGGCCCCGGCCTGGGAATTGCACTATTAGGGTGACAGATCTACTCAGTGCAGAACGCAGGGGGCCATCTTGGCTCAGTCCCCACTTCAGTATTAAGAGTAAATTCCTGCCAAAATTACGGCGGCCATGTTTGTTCTTTCAACGCTTCTTCACCCACAGCCATTTTACTGTTGATTTCTGCCAAAATTTTAGGGACCAATTTTGGTCCACAACTGAAGGAATTTGGGGTAATATCTCCCAAAACTCTACAAACCCACAAAGCTGGGGCATCCCACAATAAAAAGACTGACCTAAGGCAAACAGCTGAATAGCCCAAAGGACAGTAAAGTTTGTGCCACATAGCATATAGGTACAAGCAAACTATGAAACCTCCCTTTAGATAAAAGCATAAGCATTGCTATTAAAGGCATGTCTTCCCAGTTGGCATCTTATTTTGCTGTAAGCTCACTTCAAGTCTAGGAAGCATTGGAATGGTTTGCTGTTAAATAGAATAATGCAGTGACATCAAAAACTTTGAGACCTCGATCAGCTGGGAGATAAAGCGGTGCCATAAACACCTATATCACTGCAATACAATTACAATATATTGCTACCCAGGAGGTCTGGTGTCCCCTACTTCAGAGACTCTAAGCCTTTAACAACAGATTGGCAGCGCACAAACTACCGTATTTTTTGATGCAAGAGAATAATACAATGCTCATTATGTAAACGAACCCCATCCCCCAGGCATGGTGGCACAACCTACAGTAAAGTGACGTGACAAAAACAGCGAATATATATGTCTATAAGCCACAATAAAGGAATGGCTGGGACCTCAACGAGAAGGGCTGCTAAATCAATACAGGACATTTGTACAGCAAGGACACCAACTCAATTTGCCCAACAGCCACCCTCATCCCCCTAACGCATACAGGCGTCTAATATGGAACAGGCTGCACACAGTACGAAAGCAGATATCCAGGATCTAAGAGACTTAATCTCCTCTTTTAGAACAGAGGTCACTGGAGAAATCAAAAAAGTAGCGGCAGAACTCAAAGGTGAGATAAAAGCAGTAGATTCAAAGGTGACTGACCTGGAAACAAAATACAATGAGCTATTGGTTGCACACACCCAATTAGAAGGTGAAATGTCGGCCCTAAGAGATGAACAAAACCAACTCCAGTACGCACAGGAAGATTTGGAGAACCGTTCCCGCCGTCAAAACGTCAGGATCAGAAATCTCCCAGAATCGATCACAGATCTTCCAAACTACATGTTAGATCTCTGCAAATACCTGCTGCCAAACTTAGCAGAGGATGCCCTTAAACTAGACCACGTCCATAGAGCACTGACGGGAAGCCCGGTGGCGGGAGAGAGGCCGAGAGACGTTATCGCTAAATTCCACTTCTACACAACGAAAGATCTTTTTATGAAGGCAGCGAGACCAAGTATACCAGAAAGCACAGGGGGTCAACCGAGTGTGTATGCTGACCTTTCCCTGACCACCCTGTATAAAAGAAGAACCTTCAAACCTCTTCTGGAGACCATACTTGCACAAGGGTGGAGATATTCCTGGGGCTTTCCCTTCAAATTAAACATTGTGAATGATGGAAAGACCCATGCTGTTCTTAATGTAGAGGAAGGAATGACGCTGCTAACGTCCTGGAATATTCAGGTGCAAGAACCCAGAGGAACAACTCAACGCCCGGATGTCAGACCCTACAGGCGCTTTAGAGCGCAACAGCAGAGACACTAAGGTTGCTTTAACCTAATACCTTTTTCCTTTTCCTGAACGTGGGAGACAAAATAGCAGGAAAGACATTCTTAAATGAGGACAATGCCCTATAATTTTGAAGTAAAGTAATTTAGGGGCTATTTAACTACAAATGCTAACGCTACAGTCTCAAGGTTAATATTAGATATGCAGTTAAGACAGTATAGCTTTAGCCCTGCATAAGCATACATACCTATGCAACTATACTAACTCTCCCAAGGTGCCAGAATCAGGACTAGTTAAGGGTCCGTTAAAGAAATAATTCACTATTCAGTTTTCAATTACATGGTTATAGTCACTTAATAATTAATGGTTCTTTAAAGATGTGCCCCAGAGGGGGTCAATTGAGTAAATTTGTTCTATTAACCTGTTCTTTTTTTTCTTTCTTGTTGTTGCTGTGGTTTTGTCATTGTGTTTTATGCTTTTGATCTGGCGAGTCGCCTGGATATCTTATTGAAAGGATACCGGGGGCCTCACCATTGGTTTTTAGGAGGACAGCTAGGAGCTCTCCTCAACCAAGTTTAAATTGTGTATAGATTTATATACATACTTAGTAAAATTCAACAAAAGCTTTTTGTATATATATCTGTTTACAGGTATATTTTTATAACTACTTACGTATAGATAGTACTATTGAATTGTAAAGGGAAGGAGGAAAGAAAAAGGAGAAAGGAAAAAGAGAAAGAAAACAAAAAAAGCTTATTTTTATACAGTCTGCTAATATCTTTTTTTTTTTTACAACCACTTTGTGTCTTTTTCTGGCTTTTCTCTTCCTCTTCCTACCCTCTTTATCTACCTGATCTAACCCTTTTTCGCTGGGTGAGGTGCCTTGAGAACCACACGCTCCAAAAGGAAGAATCTACAGGTCAGCAGCCATAAGGGGAAAATCAACACATCAGTACTTGGGCTTCTCATCGGACGCTTGGTGCAGGTAGTGAATCATGGCCTTACATATTGTATCCCACAATGTTCAGGGGTTGAACGAGCCGGTGAAGCGAGGGGTTGCCCTAGGGGAATACGGTCGTATGGGACTGGATATTGTTATGGTGCAGGAAACCCATTTTAAAAAAAATTCTATTCCAAAATATTGGGGAAAAAATTTCACACAAACATTTCACTCTACAGCCCCCGAAAAGAAAAAGGGAGTTTCCATCTTAATACATAAGAAGTTGAATTGTTAACACGTAGAGATCTGGAAGGGAGATTCATTTTGGTACAAGGCACGGTCAATGAACTCAAAATATCACTATTAAACGTATATGCTCCGAACACGGGACAGTCTGCATTTTTTCATAAGATATCAGACATGATGTCTGAATGGCAACAATCAACATGGATCCTGGGGGGGGACATGAACTCAGTTTTAGATCAAACAAAAGACAGGTCAGGCTCCGCCAACCCGTTGGTAATCCCTAGCACTACAAAATCCCTCAAATTGTTGCTCAACAACCATGGCATGCTTGATGCCTGGAGAGCGCTCCACCCTTCTGATAGAGAATACACTCATTATTCGGCTAGACATAACACATACTCTCGCATAGATTACATCCTAATCCAGCAACACCTAACCCCAAACCTACAGGAAGCAAAAATTCGACCCATTGCGTGGTCTGACCGATATGCATCTCCCTAGATTATTTCCTGCCCAAAGGACGCTCCCCATCGTGGGCACTTAACCCAGCCCTGTTAAATGACGGGAACACAAAAGATAAAATATATACCACCATAGTAGAATACTTTGATCTAAATGGAGGAGGTGAAGTACCCAATGGGGGGGGGGGGGGTGTGTGGGCTGCACATAAAGCAGTGATAAGATGGAAATGTATTCAACTTGGTTCCCTGGCGAAGAAAACAGAGTTAACCCAAATCAACTCTATAAACAACAACATTTTAGCCCTGCAAGCTATTCCGCTCTCCAGGAGACCCCCAGGTACACAAGTTGAAATACATAAACTTAAACAACAACTACAGGGTATTCTGCGTAAAAAGGTTGTGACCATATTACAAAAGACGCAATCTCAATACTTTACGTTCTCGAACAAACCAGATAAAATGCTAGCCAGAAAGCTCAACCAACAAAGGGCAGACTCCTTTATCCCCAAACTAAGGGTTAGAAAATGAAAATACTGTTTACAAGCCAAATTATATTACAGAAGCATTCGAAAAGTTTTACGCTGACCTATACTCAGCTCCTGCTCGCTCAGTTTCGACTGGCCATATATCCCAAATATATCCCTAGCCTCCATTAGTCTCCCAAAACTTGATGATGAACAATCGGATCTATTAGACAACCCCATAGATTTGAGTAAAGTCAAGAAAGCTATAAAAGAAACAAAACCACATAAAGCACCAGGCCCAGATGGCTTTACAAATTTTTACTATAAGCAATTCATAGATGTGCTGGCTCCGCATTTCCAACTACTGTTTAACGACTTATTGGCAGGTGAACCCATGAGGGCAGAATTCCTGGGAGCTAAAGTAATAGTAATACCCAAGGAAGGGAAAGACCCGTCCCAATGTAAAAGTTACAGGCCTATATCACTGATCAATTGTGACATTAAACTTTATTCCAAAATCCTAGCGAATAGGTTGTCCAAGATTCTACCAAGCTTGATACACCCCGACCAGGTTGGGTTCATTCAAGGTCGGGAAGCGCCAGATAACACCAGACGCATATTAAATTTACTTGATGTGGAAACATCACTCCAAAACAGGCCTTTGATGCTGCTCTCTTTGGATGCAGAAAAGGCCTTTGATAGGATAGACTGGGCATATATGACTAGGGTTTTACATAAGTTTGGATTAAGCAATAAGTTAGTGAGGGGCATACTAACACTGTACTCAGACCCGATAGCATATGTGGCTTACCAGGGGTTTAAATCCCGAACATTTAAAATCACAAGAGGAACAAGGCAAGGTTGACCCTTATCCCCTATCCTTTTTGCGATGTGTATTGAACCCCTAGCCACTTCAATAAGGGAAGATACAAATATTAAGGGGGTAAGAGTGAAAAAGACAGAACACAAATTGAGCCTATTTGCAGAGAATGTCCTGCTTACGATCACTGAGCCTTTAACTAGTCTCCCTAACCTCTTCCATGTTCTTGGACTCTTTGGCAGCATTTCCGGCTTCAAAATTAACTTGAGTAAAAGTGAAGCATTAAACGTTTCTCTACCGAAACAATTGGAGACCAAAATTGTAGGGAAATTTTCCTTTAGATGGGTACAAAGCCATATTAGATACTTAGGGGTTCTCATTCCCAAGCAATCTGGATTTACCTACTTAGCTAACTATCCGGCACTTATAAAGAAACTTCTCAATGATATTAAAACATGGTCCACATACAAAATCTCGTGGTTAGGGAGGATCCATGCCATTAAAATGAGCATATTGCCCAAACTGCTATATTTATTCCGTACCATCCCAACGGCCGTGTGCTCTAAAGACATCCTGGCTGTACAAGGGGCAATCTCTCGCTTCATCTGGAATCGTAAAAAAACTAGAATAAACAAGACAACCATGAGGGCGCCCAAATCTATGGGGGTGCTGGCCCTACCAGATCTACTGAAATACTGCAGAGCTGTCAAATTACCAAGTGGTTTGGCAAAGAACAGCTGCCAATATGGGTAGAGATTGAAAAAAATATTTTTGAGGACAGAGGCTTACACATCCATCAGGTAGGATGGCTTAGTATGCACTCTAAACTGGGTAATGTTTCTTTGACCAATTGTATGATCCAATTTATGGCAGTTCTGACTCAGAAGAATAAGAGAACACAGCTGATAGAAGCAGGATCATGGCTTACCCCATTGTGGATGCACCAAAAAACAGTATTAACGGATAGACTATTGCAGTTTGAGTGGTGGATAAAAAATAAATTTACATTGGTTGCCGATATGTTGAGAAAGACCCAGCAATGGTCAGTAGATACTTTCAGAGAAGTGCATAATTTACCAATAAAAGAATGGTTTAATCTTGCTCAGGTGCACGCCAATGTATCCAAAGTAACTAAACTGAATGCCAATGCTAAGACCACTCCGTTCGAGAAATGCTGTCTAGACAATGCGAATGGTAAACGGAACATTTCTATAATCTACAATTACCTTATTGAGCAGTCCACACCACTCAGATTGCATCACCAACATTCGTGGGAGTCAGAACTTGTCATGGAACTAACTGATATACAATGGAGTAGGATACACAAACAAGCCACAAGTTCCTCATTGAACATAATTCTAAGGGAAAATAGTCATAAGACTACTATGAGATGGTATTTAACGCCAACAAGGTTAAAAGTCTCCAAACCCTCGCTAGATGGAAAATGTTTTAGGGGATGTCCTGACATGGGCACCCTTAAGCATGTTCTATGGGAGTGTCCCAAGATTGCCCATATTTGGCTGAAATCTTATGAAATCTTAGAGAAACTATGGGGATGCCAGATTCCCCAAAAACCGATGGAGACCCTATTAGGCTTGCCCATAGAAGGCCTTAGTAAACAGGCTCAACTCCTATCACAGCAAATATTTTTAGCAACTCGAATTACGATAGCTAAGGCCTGGAAATCAGAGGTACCTGCATATAGCGTAGTTCTAAACAGACTTAAATTCATATATGACATGAGCGTTATCTAGGCTGAGTTGGATCGGTCATACAAGAAATGGGCCTCATGTTGGGACCCATGGATCCTCAAGATTTAGTGGTAAATATGCAGGGACATGATAATAAAATTTAGCAAATTCTACCTCTCCTTAGCACCTTCTCTTCCTCTCCTCCCCTTGTTTTTCTTTTCTCTATTCTCTTCTTCCCCTCTTTAGATGGATCTCTATAAGATTATAGATATACTGGATCGTGCTCTAATACGTAAGTAGTTTGAATAGAGGAAAAAATAAATAAATAAAAAACTGCAATAATTAAAATTAAAGTTAAAATGTTATTTACTTGTATACATCTTACTTTTGGTAAAGAACAGTACCTATCTTATGGATGTGTTATTGATGAACGATCTGTGTTAATATATTAACCTGTTATTTGCAATAAAAGTTATTTGGAACAACAACAAAAAAGAGAAGACAAGAAATGTTTTAAAAGGTCACAAACTTTTATTTATGTATAGTTTAGCGTTATTTGACAGTTTATTGATATACTATGGGAATTAGTAACCATTGTTTTGTACCATGCAATGTTGTTACATATTTTATGTGTCCTTGATGATCTGCTATCCTAGGGCCTCATTCTATTAGCGGCCGCAGCCGTTGCGGGGCCGCAAGGACCGGCCGCAAGCTATTCTGCTATTCTATTCCCTTACGGCCGGGGGCTCCGGCAGGCTTGCGGCCGGTGCCTTGCTATCTCTTGCGGCCGCTCGCGCCGGAGGAAAGCCTTTGATCTAAAACGGCCGCAAGAGTTTCGGCCGTAAGAAATTCCTATTTGCAATTCAATTGCTCCGGGAAACCTCTCTGCAAGGCTAAAAACGAGCCGCAGCTTACTTGCAGGAAAGAGGTCCCGCTAGCACCAATTAAGCACATAAAATAGCCCAAATAAAGCCATCCTGCACTTTGCAGAGTCTATAAAGTAATATTCGGTGTTAGCAAAAATAGCACATAATTCCCCTATACTCAAATCCGTAAAATATATTTTTTTTAATATCCGTAAAATATCCATGTAAAAAGTCCAGAGTGCTTGGAGCACCTCAGACACACCCACGCCGCAGCCGGAAAATAAAGTGTTAATGTGAACTCGGGTTTGGGCTGATGTGCAAGCTTGAGAGTGGGTTACTTTTAATCCTCATGTCCCCCAATATGATCCCTAGCATTTACAGAGCTGTACAGTGCAGGCTTGAATTTATTTTTGTGTTTTTAGATTTCTGAGCTTACGGCCGGTTCCAAGATATGCGGCCGGCCGTAAGATGAGATCCTTGCGGGGCCGTATAAAAGAATCGCGAGTTAACTGAACCCCCGCAAGGAATCGCAGCCTTACGGCCGATTTACGGCCGCTAATAGAATGAGGCCCTTATATTGTATTTTTGCAACCTTGTCTTTAATAAAAAAGATTTGGAAAAAAAAAAACAGATAACATACAGTATAAAAAAACAGATAGCAGTGAATTCATTGAACACCTTCATGATGTCCAGGCTTAGAATTTCGATCACAATACAGTGATAGAACGGGAATCAAAATCAGATTGTCCAAATTCTGTTTTTTATTGTTCATACCTTGAATGCAGCAATAACTGTTATATTTAAAACAATTGTGATATTTTCTGCAAATTGAAATGTATATTTTTTATTTTCTCGATCAATAATACATGTAATAAGTTAATATTTTTTTTATAAAAAGAGGGCTATTGCAAATATTAAATATAAGGTTTGATTTAAGAAAATATTTTTAATGAGGAGCATTGTAAGTGAATGCTATGACTATATTCTGTTAGCAGTAATGATTGATCTGGGTTGAATAAACAAGTCAGCATAACATGTACATTTTGTTGCTATATCACTCTCAATTATTCAGAAGTGCATAAATATTGATTTCTATTGTGTAGTCTTATGCACCTCGTCTGTGAACTTCATCGTGTCTGTGTTTACAATCAGTATGACCTTCATAATATTATGCAAAGTCCTATGGGCAAAATCTATTCCCAAATCCATTTATCTGTTCTATGGGCTTTATTAAGATCACTTACCCAGAGATGACATGAAATCAATAAAAACTAAATGAGTATAGAATTTCAACCAATATTTGCAGTAAAACTCTTTTGCATGAAACATTATATTCAAATATAAATTTTGCTGCTTTCATCAGCTTGAGTAAGGTTTTCTATCCACAGTAAACTGATTAAGTAGACTTATGTATTCTATTACCATATCTCAGCAAAAAGCATCAAACCATTGGATAATATTATGAACAATAGATACTGTTTTAAATTGAATTACTCTGGATGGAATATACACTATAAAGGTTTGTTTGGTTCATGAACACAGTAAGAGCTTTGCATAGAGTAGAATCATTAGAATTTTTATTAGAGAGACAAATTTAGTGTGTCTGAATATTTGACTGAAATCTTACTAGACTTACCAGATTATTTTTAATGTCTTAACATTTTTCAAGTTCAAGTACTTTAATTCTTGGTCAAAAAGGGATAGAATGACAGAGTTTGTAATAAAAAAAATACAAAAAGTGTATTAGCAGTACTTTAAAAGTACTTTAATCTATTAATTTCAATGACTTTGGGGTTATCATTATGTGTAACACATACAAGTAATATGTCTGCCATATTAGCTATTTTAAGTCAATGAGTGAAATATGCAGGGAACCAAAATGGAGCATAATTGTCTATAACATAAATTCATGATGATGTTTTATATTTTGTTAAAATGTATTTTTTAGCTTATTCATGTTTTACTTATGTTTACTCCTGATCCTACAATTAATGTCCCTGTAATGCTATCATTATTCTAAATTCTGGTCACATACAATAATATGATTTATACATAAATTTCTTCTCAAGGATCTCACAATCATGCGTTTGAATCATGTGTGAACGTTTTATTCTATACAATTGTATAACTATACTTATGAAGTTGTCTTTCTAACCATGAAGCAAACTTATTACATAGAAACATAAATGTTATTGTGAATAAGAACCACCATATTGGTTCAGCCTGCACATTTTATTTACTTGCAAAAATTGCCATAATACATTCTCAGGATAGCCTTAAAATATATGTTGGGCATACTTGAATTCTGTCATTAGGTTCCATACCCCTTCTAGGTCATGTTAATACACTTCATAATTTGATCAAATGTCTACTATGTCTGGAACAAATAATATCATAATTCTATTTTCTATTTATTGTGGAAGTATAGCAAAATGCAAACAGAGTCTACTTTCTCTTTTTCATATTATCATGTACAGGAATACCCCATTTAGCACTGTAGTTAGATGTGTTAAGCGAAACAACGCTAAACCTGGTCAATTTAACATAGAGTAGATAGGGATAGGGGAACTCATGAGGGAAAAATTAGACACAAAACCAATATCATTTTAAAAATATTTACCTTTATATTAACTTTTAAGAAACTGCAAACACAACAACAACACAAAAATAACCTTTTTTTAAATAAAATAGCACACATAAACTAAAAAGTCCACTTTAGCAGATGTGGAAGCTCCAGACACATCCTCCATTCTGACTTTTTTTAGACCAACTGGTCCAGGGACATTTTTTTTTTTTCTGCGACCATCCAGCCGATGTTATTATCAAAACATTGCCCCGCTGCATCTCACATTTCTGCTCCTCACAGCATTCGGATCATTTGCCAATAATTCATCCATAAGGATGGAATACAAAGTCTTGGTAAGGAACTCAGTGGAAAGTTGTTTTCATTCCTCTGTGTCAGAGTCACTGCTTTCCTGGGCTTCCTCAAAGCCCTGTTCTGGCAGTTGTTGGAGGTTCTCTTTGGTCAGACTCTCGTCTAATGCTTGTACCAAGTCCTTAGTGTCTTGGTCCTCTGCATCTCCCAGTGCATCTGTATTGACCATGTCTACTATCTCTGCAATGGTGAGCTGTTCTGGTTACACATCCACACATTACTGTGTCACCTTCTTACAGGACAAATCAATGTTCATTATGGCCTACATGATGGTATACTTTTTTCCAGAAATCCATCATTGATTGTTAGCCCTTGCTGTCTGATTGGCCTATGAACTGGCTGAATGTGTGCTGAAGATAATAGGCCTTGAAGGTCGCAATGACCCCCTGATCCTGCTTCTCCATTTCCTCCAGGGCGTAGCATCTGAATGGGTAATCTTCTTTGCAGAAGATGCAGTGCTGGTGGTTGCCGAAGAATTGATCTTCAGGATGCTGCAGATTGTGGAGGCTGGCAACTTTAAATCCACTCCAATGCAGTCCAGGTCCTGCATCTTGACATCCAGAGGAATGCTCCGGCGCTTAAATTTGCCCTGGTTTTCCTTGCGCTCAGTCATTGTCTGTAAAACAGTGAAAAAAAATTGCAATCAATGTACATTTTATTAGACAATTAACAAATAACAACCACATTATGAGAAACAAGGGAACAAGGAAATGATTCTGTACCTTCTCTCTGGGTGGAAAGAATTGGGGTCTTTTGTAACTCTTTCTCTCTCCAGGATGACACTTTACTCTGTCACGGACCTCTTTCCAGGACCTGAATCCTGGTGCATTGAGCAACCATAGAGGACAGAGTGCCCTATTGGAAAATGGGTAGAGGAACTATATTGGCACATGGGAAATGTGGGCAGGTGGGTGGTGAGGTGAATAGCCCCAAGACATAGTGCCATAGTGTACCACCATGCTTCATGTGGCATACTGTATGTCTCTGTCTTATCCTGTATACTGTATGTAATTCCCCATGTAATATTACTGTATTCTATGTTATGTTTAAACTGTGACCAGGGTGTGCTGAGTCTTCAGTGATCAGACACCTCTATTGTACTGATATCTGGCCCATTGTTAGCAAATTAAGTTAATCACATCTGCCATGCACTCTATCTAAGGTCTGGACCACTCAGACACAGAGATGGCAAGATGCGCATTAGAAGGTAGCCCTATTGTAATTAGTTGACAGCCATGTGGGCTTATCTCCTGTAATTGTCTGCCACACTCTCTCATTGTTACATTGTGTACACCCCCTCTGTATCTGACTCCTATAAATATTGTTGACTTAATAAAAAATAAACTAAAAAACAGTTCACTTCTGGAGACATATAGAAAATTGATCACTACCACAGGAAGGTTACTACCACATAAAGGTTACTGAGACTCCTGGAAGTGCTGATGCAGAGACTGATACAGAAGCCAGATATCAGGGTGCTGGTGCTGAGATTTCCAAGAACCCAAATGGTCCTTGTTGGTAGGTAACCTGAAGTCTAAAGCAGGTGGCCCTGGACAGTAATAGACCCTACCCCCAGATTGTCACATGCTCTCTCTGCTGTCTCTCTTAACGCTGTGATGCTGTTCTGTGAGTTAAACAGACTCCCATAAGGAACAACCAGCATTATAGTGAAGCAGAGCATTCAACAGGGATTGGCGGCCAAAAAAACAGAGCTATAGCAGGGTTTAGCATAGGGAATTACAGCAAAAAGAGCACTATAGCAAATCAGTGCTAAAAGGGGTAGCCTCGCAAAATTTACAGACTTACAAGAAACAAATACGAGACGCGGAACTTACAAAAATACGACCTTATCGCCAGAAACCCGAGCACATGAAAACATTAAGAACACAATAAATACACACAACAAATACATAAAGAGGTTACCTACACCAAGGGAGGGCGGGGGGGGGGGGGGGGCACCCAGGACCTCGAAAACTGAAGTTACACCTCAATTTATCTCGAAATAGAAGAGTTTAGACACCCAAAAATCCCCTATGGGAGAAAAAAAATTGCCGCCAAAAAACCCGAAAACAAGGCTACAGGGCTCTAAAGACTCAAAACACCACGAAACACCTACAGATTTTCCCGAAAAAGACGGACGCTATCCAAGAACAAGGACGCAAAATCAGCCACGGACGCTTACCACACATTAGGCGCCCTTTTACAACACTAACTTACACAATGCGGAAGTACACAGCTACCCTAACGGATTTTGCTCGCGCACGCACACTATTTACACTACAAACTGCACAGCTCCACAGCCCTGAAAACACACATTGTATGCTGCAGCAACATCCAAACAGATTGCCAGCTCTTCTGCACAATGGTTCCTGTAGATATTTCTTCAAAATAGGTAAAATATATTCATGTATTATTTTATTCATTATTTCATTAGCATTAGCAAAAAAAAAAACAATGCTCATAGCACACAAACAACCAACAGCCTCACAATGAGGCTCGCAATGAGCGCCGAAGCATATTGGAACACCAACAAAATTCATCTCTTAACCAAACAAGTGGATTTTCTTTTACAGGTAAAGGCTGATAAATTGCAGAGTGCACTAATTGTGCCCAGGTGAAAGGGGTGTGGCTTGACTGTTTAACTAGTATGAAAGGTTTGTGAGCTGTTTTTGGGCCTGTCCACAAGTGGATTTTACTTACAAGTAAAGGCTGATAAATTGCAGAGTGCACTAATTGTGTCCAGGTGAGAAGGCAGAAGTTAATATAAACAGGAGAAGGAGCGAACTTGTGAGCTTGTGAACATTTTCAGTATTAAGTGCAATTCTAGTAAAAGTGTAGGAGTTTAAATAAAAGAAGGGACTTCAAAGAAAAGGGAGGTCAGATTTATAGTGCAAAGGAGAAAAACTTTATACACATATATTATTTTATATTCTTTATTTTTCCCACTGAAATTTTGTAGACAGTAATAATAATGATGAGTCAGTCCAGTGGCAACCTCACACAGTGTACATCCTGTCATATGTATGCAATACTGGAACAGATGATCCAGGGTCCATAACTCTGTGAGAGGTGTGAGCATGTTGCCTCTCTGGAAGCTCAAATTGGAGATCTGGAGAGGAGAATTGCAGCATTTAGTGATATTGCTCCACTGGAAAGGGGATTGGTGCTCACTGAGCACAGTTTAGCTGGGCCTAGCATGGAGTATGGAGCTGGGGATAGTGAGGATGTCCAGGGAGGTAGCTGGGTTACAGTTACAAGAGGAAGCAGGGGGAACAGGAGGAGGCAGGTCAGTTCTGAGTTGGCAAACACCAACAGATTTGCCAGATTGAGTGAAACTGTTGGGGATGTCCATTCAGGAATGGCAATGCCAGATAGAGCTGTTCACTCTAACAGCTGGGAGAACAGCTCTACTGGAGGAGAGGGAGGGCAGAATAGGCAGAGCAACAGACAGGTTTTTCGGTTGTAGGGGACTCTATTATTAGGAAGGTAGACAGGGTAATTTGTCACCTAGATCCCAGCAATCGAACAGTTTGCTGTCTCCCGGGTGCTCGGGTTCATCATGTTGTGGATCGGGTAGACAAATTATTGTGAGGGGCTGGAAATGAACCGGTGGTCTTGGTACTTATTGGTACAAATGACAAAGTTAGTGGAAGATGGAGTGTCCTAAAGAATGATTTTAGAGAACTAGGTAATAAGCTGAAGGCAAGGACCTCCAAGGTAGTATTTTCTGACATAATACAAGTGCCACGTGCTAGCCCAGGGAGGCAGAAGGAGCATAGGGAGGTTAATGCATGGCTAAAGATGTGGTGCACTAAGGAGGGGTTTGGGTTTTTAGAGCACTGGGCTGACTTCTCACTTCGGTACAATCTCTACAGTAGGGATGGATTGCACCTTAACGATAAGGGAGCTTTTGTACTAGGGGATAGGATGGTAGAAAGGCTGGAGGAGTTTTTAAACTAGTAAGTGGGGGGGGAGGGACTAGATATAAGTAATGGGGTAGAAAGTGTAGAGGGTATAAGGGATGAATTAACAACTCATAGGGGAGGAGATGGGGGAGGGGTAGTATAGTCAATAGGGTGGTAGTACTAAGCAATTCAAATACATTGGCAGGCACTTCAGAACTACAGACTCATAACATAAGATGTATGCTTGCTAATGTCGGAAGCTTGCCAGGAAAAATGGGAGAGTTAGATTTATTAGCAATTAATGAAAAATGGGATTTAATAGGCATTACCGAAACGTGGTGGGATGAATCTCATGACTGGACTGTTAATCTGGATGGTTATAACCTATTTATGAAAGATAGAGGCAATAGTAAACGAGGAGGAGGGATTTTTCTGTATGTTAAGCCTGATTATAAGTCAGAGAAGATATTTATGATGGACCTAGTGAAAAAGCTGAATGTTTGTGGGTAGAGTTAAATAGCGGAGCAGCAAATTCCAAAAGAATATTAGTAGGAGTATGCTATAAACCCCAAATAAAGCTGAAAGTGAGGAAATACAATTATTGTTACAGATTGAAAATGCAGCTAAGCATGGGCAAGTAAAAAAAAAATAAACTGGATAAATGAGACCAGCAGTTCATCTAAGGGTAGGTTCTTGAGTACACTCAGGGATCATTATCTGGCCCAGGTTGTACAAGAGCCTACTAGAAATGAAGCTATCTTAGATTTACTCATCATAAATAATATTGATATAGTATCAAATGTTGGAATAGGGAAACCTTTGGGAAACAGTGATCACAACAAAGTCTCATTTGAGATTGAATTAAAAAAACACAATTTTAAGTGGCCCACGAAAAATCTTAATTTTAAAAGGGCAGATGTTAACGATCTAAGGGCAGCAATACAAAGTATAGACTGGGACAGAGAACTGGCAGCTAAAAATACTGAACATAAATGGACAACATTTAAATCCTTACTAAATATACATACACATAGGCATATAACATGTGGGAATAAAAGTAAAATGAGTAAATTGCATCCAATGTGGCTTAACAATGATTTAAAAATCAAGATACGGAGTAAAAAACAGGCATTTAAATTATACAAACAAGAGGGGACAGAGACTTCTTTACGGGAATACAAGGAAATCAACAAGGCTTGCAAAAGCGCAATTAGACTGGCTAAAATAGAAAATGAAAAATGAATTACAAAAGAGAGTAAGACTAACCCTAAAATATTTTTTAAGTATATTAATGGGAAGAAGGCGAGGAAGCAAGCTATAGGAACATTACAATGTGACACAGGCTGTCTGATAATTAGTGACCAGGAAAAGGCAGATGAGCTAAATAGGGTATTTTCTTCGGTATACACAAGGGAGGTACCAGTGGTTGGGACACTGCAACATAATGGGGCTACATTACCTTTGCCAAATAATTGGTTAACACAGGAAGTAATCCAAAAGAGGTAGGAAAAAATAAATGTTAATAAAGCCCCTGGTCCTGATGGAATACATCCAAGGGTACTAAGGGAACTGGGTTCTGTAATAGCCAAACCATTATATTTAATTTTTTAAGATTCACTAAACAAAGGGGGCCTCATTCTATTATCGGCCGTAAATCGTCCGTAAGGCTGCGATTCCTTGCGGGGGTTCAGTTAACTCGCGATTCTATTATACGGCCCCGCAAGGATCTCCCCTTACGGCCGGCCCCATATCTTGAAACCGGCCGTAAGCTCTGAAATCTAAAAACGCAAAAATAAATTCAAGCCTGCACTGTACAGCTCTGTAAATGCTAGGGATCATATTGGGGTACATGAGGATTAAATGTAACCCCCGCTCAAGCTTGCACATCAGCCCAAACCCGATTTCAAATGAACTGTTTATTTTCCGGCTGCGGCGTGGGCGTGTCTAAGGTGCTCCAAGCACTCTGGACTTTTTACATGTATATTTTACGTATATTAAAAAAAAAATATTTTACGGATTTGAGTATAGGGTAATTATGTGCTATTTTTTCTAACACCTAAAATCACTTTATAGTCTTCTCAAAGTGCAGTGCAAAGAAAAGGGAGGTCAGATTTATAGTGCAAAGGAGAAAAACTTTATACACATATATTATTTTATATTCTTTATTTTTCCCACTGAAATTTTGTAGACAGTAATAATAATGATGAGTCAGTCCAGTGGCAACCTCACACAGTGTACATCCTGTCATATGTATGCAATACTGGAACAGATGATCCAGGGTCCATAACTCTGTGAGAGGTGTGAGCATGTTGCCTCTCTGGAAGCTCAAATTGGAGATCTGGAGAGGAGAATTGCAGCATTTAGTGATATTGCTCCACTGGAAAGGGGATTGGTGCTCACTGAGCACAGTTTAGCTGGGCCTAGCATGGAGTATGGAGCTGGGGATAGTGAGGATGTCCAGGGAGGTAGCTGGGTTACAGTTACAAGAGGAAGCAGGGGGAACAGGAGGAGGCAGGTCAGTTCTGAGTTGGCAAACACCAACAGATTTGCCAGATTGAGTGAAACTGTTGGGGATGTCCATTCAGGAATGGCAATGCCAGATAGAGCTGTTCACTCTAACAGCTGGGAGAACAGCTCTACTGGAGGAGAGGGAGGGCAGAATAGGCAGAGCAACAGACAGGTTTTTCGGTTGTAGGGGACTCTATTATTAGGAAGGTAGACAGGGTAATTTGTCACCTAGATCCCAGCAATCGAACAGTTTGCTGTCTCCCGGGTGCTCGGGTTCATCATGTTGTGGATCGGGTAGACAAATTATTGTGAGGGGCTGGAAATGAACCGGTGGTCTTGGTACTTATTGGTACAAATGACAAAGTTAGTGGAAGATGGAGTGTCCTAAAGAATGATTTTAGAGAACTAGGTAATAAGCTGAAGGCAAGGACCTCCAAGGTAGTATTTTCTGACATAATACAAGTGCCACGTGCTAGCCCAGGGAGGCAGAAGGAGCATAGGGAGGTTAATGCATGGCTAAAGATGTGGTGCACTAAGGAGGGGTTTGGGTTTTTAGAGCACTGGGCTGACTTCTCACTTCGGTACAATCTCTACAGTAGGGATGGATTGCACCTTAACGATAAGGGAGCTTTTGTACTAGGGGATAGGATGGTAGAAAGGCTGGAGGAGTTTTTAAACTAGTAAGTGGGGGGGGAGGGACTAGATATAAGTAATGGGGTAGAAAGTGTAGAGGGTATAAGGGATGAATTAACAACTCATAGGGGAGGAGATGGGGGAGGGGTAGTATAGTCAATAGGGTGGTAGTACTAAGCAATTCAAATACATTGGCAGGCACTTCAGAACTACAGACTCATAACATAAGATGTATGCTTGCTAATGTCGGAAGCTTGCCAGGAAAAATGGGAGAGTTAGATTTATTAGCAATTAATGAAAAATGGGATTTAATAGGCATTACCGAAACGTGGTGGGATGAATCTCATGACTGGACTGTTAATCTGGATGGTTATAACCTATTTATGAAAGATAGAGGCAATAGTAAACGAGGAGGAGGGATTTTTCTGTATGTTAAGCCTGATTATAAGTCAGAGAAGATATTTATGATGGACCTAGTGAAAAAGCTGAATGTTTGTGGGTAGAGTTAAATAGCGGAGCAGCAAATTCCAAAAGAATATTAGTAGGAGTATGCTATAAACCCCAAATAAAGCTGAAAGTGAGGAAATACAATTATTGTTACAGATTGAAAATGCAGCTAAGCATGGGCAAGTAAAAAAAAAATAAACTGGATAAATGAGACCAGCAGTTCATCTAAGGGTAGGTTCTTGAGTACACTCAGGGATCATTATCTGGCCCAGGTTGTACAAGAGCCTACTAGAAATGAAGCTATCTTAGATTTACTCATCATAAATAATATTGATATAGTATCAAATGTTGGAATAGGGAAACCTTTGGGAAACAGTGATCACAACAAAGTCTCATTTGAGATTGAATTAAAAAAACACAATTTTAAGTGGCCCACGAAAAATCTTAATTTTAAAAGGGCAGATGTTAACGATCTAAGGGCAGCAATACAAAGTATAGACTGGGACAGAGAACTGGCAGCTAAAAATACTGAACATAAATGGACAACATTTAAATCCTTACTAAATATACATACACATAGGCATATAACATGTGGGAATAAAAGTAAAATGAGTAAATTGCATCCAATGTGGCTTAACAATGATTTAAAAATCAAGATACGGAGTAAAAAACAGGCATTTAAATTATACAAACAAGAGGGGACAGAGACTTCTTTACGGGAATACAAGGAAATCAACAAGGCTTGCAAAAGCGCAATTAGACTGGCTAAAATAGAAAATGAAAAATGAATTACAAAAGAGAGTAAGACTAACCCTAAAATATTTTTTAAGTATATTAATGGGAAGAAGGCGAGGAAGCAAGCTATAGGAACATTACAATGTGACACAGGCTGTCTGATAATTAGTGACCAGGAAAAGGCAGATGAGCTAAATAGGGTATTTTCTTCGGTATACACAAGGGAGGTACCAGTGGTTGGGACACTGCAACATAATGGGGCTACATTACCTTTGCCAAATAATTGGTTAACACAGGAAGTAATCCAAAAGAGGTAGGAAAAAATAAATGTTAATAAAGCCCCTGGTCCTGATGGAATACATCCAAGGGTACTAAGGGAACTGGGTTCTGTAATAGCCAAACCATTATATTTAATTTTTTAAGATTCACTAAACAAAGGGGGCCTCATTCTATTATCGGCCGTAAATCGTCCGTAAGGCTGCGATTCCTTGCGGGGGTTCAGTTAACTCGCGATTCTATTATACGGCCCCGCAAGGATCTCCCCTTACGGCCGGCCCCATATCTTGAAACCGGCCGTAAGCTCTGAAATCTAAAAACGCAAAAATAAATTCAAGCCTGCACTGTACAGCTCTGTAAATGCTAGGGATCATATTGGGGTACATGAGGATTAAATGTAACCCCCGCTCAAGCTTGCACATCAGCCCAAACCCGATTTCAAATGAACTGTTTATTTTCCGGCTGCGGCGTGGGCGTGTCTAAGGTGCTCCAAGCACTCTGGACTTTTTACATGTATATTTTACGTATATTAAAAAAAAAATATTTTACGGATTTGAGTATAGGGTAATTATGTGCTATTTTTTCTAACACCTAAAATCACTTTATAGTCTTCTCAAAGTGCAGGATGGCTTTATTTGAGCTATTTTATGTGCTTAATTGGTGCTAGCGAGACCTGTTTGCTGCAAGTAAGCTGCGGCTCATTTTTAGCCTTGCAGACAGGGTTCCCTGAGCAATAGAATAGCAACCAGGCTTTTCTTACGGCCGATTTCCTTGCGGCCGTTTTAGATCAAAGGCTTTCCTCCGGCGCTTGCGGCCGCAAGAGATAGTAAGGCGCCGGCCGCAAGCCTGCCGGAGTCCCCGGCTGGAGGGGAATAGAATAGCCGGAAAGCTTGCGGCCGGTCCTTGCGGCCCCGCAGCGGCTGCGGCCGATAATAGAATGAGGCCCAGGGTCTCTACCAGATGACTGGAGAAAAGCTGATGTGATACCTATATTTAGAAAGGGAGCAAAAACAAATCCAGGGAATTATAGACCAGTGAGCCTCACTTCTGTAGTGGGGAAGATTTTAGAAGGGTTAATAAGGGATAATATACAAGAATATGTCTATTTGAACAGGTTTATAAGTATGAGTCAACATGGATTTATGAGGGATAGGTCATGTTAAACAAATTGAATTAGTTTTTATGAGGAGGTTAGTAGGAACTTGGATAAAGGCAACCCAGTGGATGTAGTCTTTTTGGATTTTGCAAAGGCTTTTGATAGAGTGCCACATGGGAGACTATTGTGCAAACTAAGAGATACAGGAGTTGCAGTAAATATCTGCTCATGGATTGAGAGCTGGCTAAAAGACAGGAAGCAAAGGGTTGTTGTAAATGGAACATACTCCGATTGGACTAATGTGGTAAGTGGGGTTCCTCAGGGTTCAGTATTAAGTCCTTTCCTTTTTAATATATTTATTAATGACTTAGAGGTAGGATTGGAGTGTGCTGTCTCCATTTTCGCGGATGACACGAAGTTGTGCAAGGTAATTAAATCAGATAGTGATGTGCTTTCCCTCCAAAGGGATTTACATAAAATTGAGGAATGAGCATGTAAATGGCAGATAAGATTTAATATGAATAAATGTAAAGTTATGCATCTGGGAAGGAAAAATAGCCATGCAATTTATAATCTTAATGGAGCAAATCTAGGTGTATCAGATATTTAAAGGGATTTGGGAGTGCTTGTGGACAACCACCTAGGTAACAGTGCTCAAAGCCAAGCAGCAGCTGCAAAGACAAATAAAATATTACCATGTATTAAGAAGGGTATAGAAGCCAGGGAAGCAAATACAATTTTGAGGCACCACTTCATAAAAAGGACATTTTAGAGCTGGAAAGGGTACAGGGGAGGGCAACAAAACTAATAAGAAGAATGGAGGGGCTAAGTTATGAAGAAAGACAAACCAAATTAGGTTGTCAACTGACAAGAGGACATCCCTTGAGGTTAGAAGTAAAATGATTGCACCTTAAAGAAACAAAAAGGGTTCTTCACGGTAAGGGTAGTTAATCTGTGAAATTCTCTACCAGAGGAGGTGGTAACAATGGATTTGATAGATAACTTTAAAAGGGGACTGGATTTATTTCTAATTAAAAAGGGAATTAAGGGTTATCATGAAAAATTAGAGGCAGTATTGATCCAGGGATAAGTCCGGTCGCCGGTGTCTGGGATCAGGAGGGAATTGATTTAAAAAAAAAAAAATTATACATTGAATTAATTAATAATTAATCTGCATATTTCAGTTCAGAGGAGTTCTTAAAAGGTTGAACTTGATGGACTAAAAGTCTGTTTTTCAACCTTAAATACTATGGGCCTCATTCTATTATCGGCCGTAAACTGGCCGTAAGGCTGCGATTCCTTGCGGGGGTCCCGTTACCTTGCAATTCAATTAAACGGCCCCGCAAGGATCTCCTCTTACGGCCGGCCGTAAATCTTGCTACCGGCCGTAAGCTCTGAAAACTTAAAACTCAAAAATAAATTCAAGCCTGCACTGTACAGCTCTGTAAATGCTAGGGATCATATTGGGGGACATGAGGATTAAAAGTAACCCACTCTCAAGCTTGCACATCAGCCCAAACCCGAGTTCAAATTAACTGTTTATTCTCCGGCTGCGGCGTGTGCGGGTCTGAGGTGCTCCAAGCCCTATGGACTTTTTACATGGATATTTGACGTATATTAAAAAATAAATATTTTACGGATTTGAGTATAGGGGAATTTTGTGCTATTTTTGCTAACCCCTGAAAATCACTTTATAGTCTTCTCAAAGTGCAGGATGGCTTTATTTGGGCTATATTTCGTGCTTAATTGGTGCTAGCGGGACCTCTTTCCTGCAAGTAAGCTGCGGCTCGCTTTTAGCCTTGCAGAGAGGGTTCCCGGAGCAATTGAATTGCAAATAGGATTTTCTTACAGCCGATTTCCTTGCGGCCGTTTTAGATCAAAGGATTTCCTCCGGCGCGAGCGGCCGCAAGAGATAGCAAGGCACCGGCCGCAAGCCTGCCGGAATCCCCGGCCGGAGGGGAATAGAATAGCAGAATAGCTTGCGGGCGGTCCTTGCGGCCCCGCAACGACTGCGGCCGCTAATAGAATGAGGCCCTATGTAACTATGTAACAATTACCTGCCTTACAATCTTTTTGCCGTCATTTTTTGATGGTCAAGTCGCTAGTAATTAATAAAAGCTGATCCAGCAATAGACTATTTTCATTGAAAGACTGCATATGAAGCCACCAAATAATCAAGAGGGTCACTCAACATGTTATCTTCTTGTACTATATATATATACTAGCGACTTGCCCATCAAAAAATGATGGCAATGAGATGTGTATGTTAGGAAAGTTGTTTAGTTATTAATATATATATGTGACAGTTGTATTGTGATATTAAAAGATGTTTAGTTTTGTAAAATGTTCTCTTGGTGAACAATAATTTGTAAAGCATTTTGTATTAACATTTGAATGTAATAATAGTGGAACTTGAAATTAATCATTATTGCAAACTTTAGGCAATGTTTTTTTAACATGCAATTTGTATGTGAAGAATTGTTAACTTCAATATACATGAAAATTCGGAGGAAAGCAAACAGTAAAAACCCTTGTTGAAACGTACATAATTTTAACCTGAACTTTGTAATATATGTAAGTAAGAAACTTGAAAGTATATTTTTTTAAACTTTAACTTTATTATTTGTGTAACTTTGGAACTTGACAAAACATTTGTATAACTTTGAACATTATAAACAGTAACATAGTTAATACATTTTTTAACATAATTTTGTATTAAAAGTATTAACATTTGAATGTCAAAACATTTTAACTTTAAAGTAATCAATATTTTAAACTTGAGGCAATGGTTTTTTAACATGCAATTTCTATCCGAATAATTGTTAACTTCAATATACATTGAATGCAGAGGAAGGCAAACAGTGAAAACTCTCTTTAAAATGTACCCAATGAAATAAATTCCTTCCTGACCACATGAACTGTCGATAAACATTAATACAGGGAGTAATCTTAACATAACAGACAATATTAACATTGTGTCTTAAAACGTGGTTGAGCTGTTAACATGAACTTTGTAATATGTTGAAGTAAAGACCGTTAAAATATTGTTTTCCCAACTTGTAACATTAGAAACAGTAACATAGTTAATTAACATTTGAACATAATTATCACATATGTAGTTGCAAGGCAAGTGTTTTGTGAGGTGAATCATCCATAAAGAGTCTTTCCATAAATTATGACTGAAATTGTTTCTTGTTTATTATTTTTGAATGTTATTTAATTTGTTTTCCTTGTGTTTTTTTTCTTCACTGAAAAGTTATAGTACTTCATAGTAGACAATGTTTTTAGTAAAAATACGTCCATCTTCTAATAAATCACCTTGACTTTCATTCTTTTCAATGTAAACTTTAATAGCCTGTGGATTTTTGCACCGTGACAACGCAACGTACAATTGACCATGTGCAAATACTGTTTCTTCCAGGAAAATACCCACAGATTTGAAAGTTTGACCTTGTGATTTATTGATGGTCATGGCAAATGCCATAATAATGGGAAATTGTCTTCTTTGAAGTATAAAAGGGAGACTACTTTCACTTGGTGCTAAATCTATTCTTGGTATGAAAACTCTCTCTCCTTTATGGGTACCAGTTAAAATTTCAGCATCTATAAAATGGTCCTTTAATTGTTGAACAATTAATCTCGTCCCATTACATAGGCCTTTTTTGGGGTTCATATTTTGCAGTAACATAATAATTACACCTTTCTTTAGCTGCAAAATATGGAAGGAGTTAGTGAGTTTATAAATTCAGTCGAAAAGTTGGCCTGACTTTCATTGTCATCAGCAAGTACAGAATCAGCACTGTGATAGTTTCTTTGTGGTGCATTAATTTTTTTAAAGATTTCATTATTGAGGATTAATGCATCCTTATTTTTACACGTTAGTATGACTTGGTTGGCAAGCTCGGAATATTCCTGGTTATTTATGCTCCTTTCAAATATAGCGGATATAATATATTGTTGACAAATCATATGAGGTGGGATCTCTACAGTGTCGTCAGGTATATGTGGTATTTTTTCTGTTCTGCCTTCTCCAATTTTAATAAGCCAATCATTGAAATCAGTTTGGCCTTCTGATCTCATATTTTGTTTCAGTTGAAGATGGGTAAAATGTTTCCATAGTGTACTTGACTTTATACATGTTTCAATAATGTCAGTTCGATTTCCATGTACAACGACAGGTAATGTTTGTCTAAAATCGCCACCTAACAACATTACCTTTCCACCAAATGGAAAAGTATTATTCATGACTTCACGAAGCAAATGGTCAATACATTGGAGGGCATAGCATGACATCATTGTGGCCTCATCTATTATAATTAATTTACATTTGTTCAATTTCTTTGCTTGTAATGATGTCATGCGAATATCTGACACAGAAGTTTCTAAAATAGGCACTGGCAGTTTAAATCCACTATGAACAGTTCTTCCACCTTCTAACAAAAGTGCAGCAATTCCAGTAGTGGCAAACGCCATTGCTATTTGACCTTGTGCTCGTACTGAACTCATTAATAAATTATACAGATAGTTTTTTCCTGATCCGCCAGGTCCATCAAGATAGAAATAACGCTCTGTCACCATGTCATCATCTATTGCATTTTTAATGGCATTAAATGCTTGCAATTGTAATGTATTTAAAGTTGCAAGTCTTTCTTGTGTTCTTTCTGCTTGTAGTTGAATGTCATAGTCTTCAAAGTTTATGTCATCTATAAGACCTGGATCAGGCAAATTAAGACTTGCACAACTTAATCCATGAGTTAAAAATACTTCTTGGATTTCCATTAACGCTTTTAAGTGTGCAATGGGTTCATTGTATCGTCGCATAAAGTGTTCAGCCATATTACTTTTAAAAGTCTCCCACAAAGCTAATGCATTTGGAGCATTTGAGAAGATACAAATAAAAGCAAATTGTTCTCTCATCTGTCGTGGCATTTGACATTGTGCTGCTTCTTCTAAACATCTTTCCCATTCTGTATCATCCGCTAGTAAGTTTCTATGTCTTGCAGCTAAATGGAAGGATTCATATACAATGTCATTAACAGTTCTTAATTGTTCAAAACTTTGTGCTCCAGGAACATTTAAAAGTAATATCCGTAAGCAAAAACGTTCAACATCTCTTGGACTGACTGTGTAAATTCTTGGAATTATTTTATTGCCTCTGCTTTTTCTTGTTCTCCATAATCCATTCACAAAAACATAGTGATATGGAATTTCAATATATAAGTATTGTGTTGCTTCAGAATCAGTGGAATTTAATACAAACCATGCAGTTAGTGTAGTGTGATGATCTTCACTTTGGGCCAATGCATTCATTTCATTTCCAGCATGGAAATAGACTAAATGTCGTTGTGGCAAATGTACTGCTAACCTATATACTGCATGTGATCTATTATGCATTTCAAATTTTAAAGCCGCCACATAGCTTCTGGCGCACTGACAAAGCGAGCATCTACATGAGATGCAAGTTCATCATGTACTAACTCACTACATTCAGGGTTGTCTGCACTTTTGACGACTACAGTAGCTGCATCGTAGCCTTTGTAAATATATTTGTAGACATATTTAATGGATTTGATGGAAGTGCAGGCTTCTACGTTGATGTGGGCATTGTACTTCATGAGTAAATGTGGATTGTAGGGTACTACATATCTATTGTCCACTTTTTTTCCACGAATAATGGCACTATCTCCTTCTCTTCTTTTATAAAGTGGATATCCATCACAATTTGCATATGTTTTGTCTCTATAATCTTTTGGAAATTCTTTGGAACATTTATTATTTTCCATACATGGTGATTGTGGATTAAGGTCACCACAGGGTCCATGAATCATGCGATTAGTAACAATCTCATATAGTCTACCATATAGTTCTGGATCTGGTAGTTCAGCAACAATGTCACTTAAGAAAAAAATAATAAGGACAAATCTCTAAGTGGAATAGAGTAAATAATGATATCAAGTGTGTGTTCCCAGTAACTCTGGATCCTATGAGTCTATGTCCAGTGTACTAAAAAAACACCTAAGACTCTATTTTGAAATATGTAGCAACTAGTTACTAGAAAAAAACAAAATAAGCTTTATTAGAAAAAAAAATGTGAATAAGATATATATACAATGTGTGTAATAAAAGATATACTGAAGTATATCAAACAGCAGGCTTATGAAAAGGGGGAAGGGGGTACAGTCTAATGAGTAAACCCCAAAGTAATAATATGAGTACTTACATATGGTAATTGAGTTATAAGGTCAGCACCTGTCTAGTTGAGAGGACAGATGGCGGCCAACAGTTGCTCCAGTTACTAAAGCAAGTGGATCTCTATGTTTCCCATGGGAGAAAAGAGCGACACAGTACTCACCATCCCATAAGCTGAAGTAAGTTCAAAAATTTGAGACAACATAGATAATATCCACTATCAAAAAATAGTATAATGATCCTGATAACACAGCACAATGCTGTAATCAAGAGAGACCCTCCCTTTCAGTTATAGGTAAGGTGGGTTTCACAATTAATTTACTGCACCAAAAATTACTACAGAACAGAAAACGAGAAATGTATCTCATTACCTTGTAATGGTGCCGACATCAGCATTTGTACATACCAATGGGGATAGATTGTTCCCTATAGCCTGCTGCTAAGGTCCCAACGTACGTTTCCCCGTTGTTAATATTACGGATTCATCAGGGGATAACTGTTTGATATACTTCAGTATATCTTTTATTACACACATTGTATATATATCTTATTCACATTTTTTTTCTAATAAAGCTTATTTAGTTTTTTTCTAGTAACTAGTTGCTACATATTTCAAAATAGAGTCTTAGGTGTTTTTTTAGTACACTGGACATAGACTCATAGGATCCAGAGTTACTGGGAACACACACTTGAGTTCAGCAAAAATGACTGCATCCACTTTGTCCGAAGTATCTAATTTATCTTTTTCTTGAAGTATTATTAGAACATGTGCATGTGGAAGGCCTCTTTTTTTAAATTCAATGGTATATACATAAGCAAGACATTTGCCAAATAACTGATTTATAGTGATGTCACGTATTAATTCATTTAATTTAATCTTAAAAACTCTGGCTACTAAATCTGGTCGATCTGAAGCACTTTGTCCAAGAAGTAGATTTTGTGTAATTTCTGGCCATTGTGGATTACATGTAAATGTCAGAAATAAATAGGGTTTGCCAAATTTGGTGACAATAGCCATAGCATCATTGTATCTTTCTCTCATATTTCGAGGAGATCCTTGAAAGGAAGATGGTAAAATGATGGCTTTGCCAGCTGTCATGTCTCTGCTTGTAGCCACGTCAGCAACATAGTCCATGAGTCCAGAATATTGTTCTACACAGAGTTTATCTTGTTGATATTTGATAAAGTTTCAATTATTTGCCTCAACTTGCAAATAAGAATCAATAATCCATTGTTGGGTTAGTTTTCCACCACATAAAATTGGATTAAATCCATGTCGAATGGCAATTTGAGCTACTTTAAATTCAAGAAAGAAAAGTGAGGATTTGGATTTCCCTGGGTGTTTTCCACCCCAAAATACAGTATACAGAAATAGTGGGATAAATATATACAAAGATGAAGGTAATTTTATTAGATAAATGACAGCGACGTCTTTAAAAACAGGGAATGTTTAAAATACTAACACAGGGAATAAAAAATGGCAAATGTGAGGAATAGTAAGGAACCCTCAAGCACTGGTATTGTGCAATGTATAACTCTTAAGTGAGTGGGTATTACTATTCACACCTAGCGGGCGAGCCAGAAAGTAATTACAAGAAAATATCAAGGCGAAAAAGCCCTATTGTATCACAAAAGATGTATATATAAAGCACCCTTATGTCTAAATGCATGCCCTCCAAAAGTCTAGAGGGTACATTGGACAAAGCAATATATGTGCATAAAAGTGAAATATAGGTCACTGTATGTCTTTACTGACACCCCTTTGGATGCTGTAAATTAAGGTACCAAGACTTAGTACCTATATGAGTCAAAATTTATGGGGAGCTCAACCTTAAATACAGACAAAGTTGTTACAACAGCTATATGTTACACAGCATACGGTCCAAGCTGTGTCTATATACATTCATTGACATCTAACTACGATATGACACAACAGGTGTCTAAAGCTGTATATACAAGGTAGAGGCTGTTCCCCAATTATTAGGGTAGTAATAGGTGATATCAGGTATTCACAGACGTAATATGCTACTAAGGAACTTCCCTTTGACAAAGACGTGGTACGTCGAAACGCGTCAGGCTCCTAGCAACGACGCTGCACACGTCATCACGTTAGACGTGCGCACGCGCGTTGCAAACCTGGCAGTCGAGCTCTCTAGGAACCGCGAATTTGTTATAATTACGGCCTAGTTTAAAGCCCCTTATGTCCCATTAGTAGCATATTACGTCTGTGAATACCTGATATCACCTATTACTACCCTAATAATTGGGGAACAGCCTCTACCTTGTATATACAGCTTTAGACACCTGTTGTGTCATATCGTAGTTAGATGTCAATGAATGTATATAGACACAGCTTGGACCGTATGCTGTGTAACATATAGCTGTTGTAACAACTTTGTCTGTATTTAAGGTTGAGCTCCCCTTAAATTTTGACTCATATAGGTACTAAGTCTTGGTACCTTAATTTAAAGCATCCAAAGGGGTGTCAGTAAAGACATATAGTGACCTATATTTCACTTTTATGCACATATATTGCTCTGTCCAATGTACCCTCTAGACTTTTGGAGGGCATGCATTTAGACATAAGGGTGCTTTATATATACATCTTTTGTGATACAATAGGGCTTTTTCGCCTTGATATTTTCTTGTAATTACTTTCTGGCTCGCCCGCTAGGTGTGAATAGTAATACCCACTCACTTAAGAGTTATACATTGCACAATACCAGTGCTTGAGGGTTCCTTACTATTCCTCACATTTGCCATTTTTTATTCCCTGTTTTATTTTTTTAAACATTCCCTGTTTTTAAAGACGTCGCTGTCATTTATCTAATAAAATTACCTTCATCTTTGTATATATTTATCCCACTATTTCTGTATACTACTTTAAATTCAAGCATGGAAACATTATTTCGGATTCTGGCTTTAGCATTTGGGTAACTGGGAAGTGTTAATTTTGGTTGCCAACCTACTTCTCCATGTGGGAAAAAGATGGGATATGTCATTGGATCTAAATTTGGACTTAAGATACTCATATTAATGAACAGTTGCTCCTCATTTCTGGGATATATTCTAATGTCTCTTTTAAATGGTGGTTCTCCTTCATCATTCTGAAACACCATTGCAACCTCATTTGATGTTGGCAAGTTATAACGACGTTTATCAGTATGTCTGTCTCTTTTAAGCACCATATTAACCTTGGGCATTGGTAATGGATGTCTTTGTGCATGAAGTAGTTGTTCATTTTCTACTTCTGCCAATTTTTTATAAGCTTTACTGTAGGGATTGTTGTCCATAATGTTATTTAGCTCTATAAAAACACTGTGTAAGCATTTTTTATTTTCTTCCATCTGCATACGTTGGTCAACAGCTTCCATTGTATCTAGGACATATAGTTGGGCAAATTTTCTTTGATCTCCTTGCTCTGGATGTAAATGGGAAGTGCGATGATAAATTTGTCCTTGGACTTTAAAACAGTAAGGACCATGTCCTGGTACATTAGCAGCTAATGTTGCCCCCATAGATGCAAAGGATATGGCACTATTGTAGGATCTTATGTTTGTTTTAAAATTGTTGTAGTTTGGAAAAGTAGGTTCAGTCATAATGTTTTGTAAATAGATAGGAAATTCTTTCCTTTCTGGAAGTTTGAACTTGCCTTTTTGACAGCAACTAATAAATTGGCCATCTCTGGGTCTCTCTTGTTTAAAATAATAAGCCTCACAAAACTGACATTGAGTAGTCATGTCCCCACAACTATGAACCTCTACTGCTAAAGACTTGAGTAAAGGACAATTTGCAATTTTCGTGGCTTTTCTTGGTATATGTTGTATTGTTTGAGGTAAAATGTCATGTAATGTTTCATGAACCGGTTCTAAATGCTTTGTTTTTTTCGTTGCTTTTTTTTGTATTCCTTGTATTTTTTCAGCTAAAATGTCATCTGATGTTTCAGCAACAGGTTGTAAATGCTTTATTTGCTTGTTGTTTTTTTTGTCATATCTTTAATTTCTGCAGGTGACAGTCTTTTGCTTGCAATTCTTTTACGTTCTTTTTCTCGTCGAATTTCCTTCTTCTCCGGTGTTTGCTGGCTGTCTGCTCTCTGTCGTCGATCTCTAGCTTGGCGTCTTTTCTTTTCTTGTTTACTCTCGTTATCAGCCATGTTAATCTGTAAAAATAAAATAATGTATCTTTAGTTTATTTTGAGATGTTAAGTTTGTTTTCATCAAAAATTGTTATCAACAGTGTGTTTACATTTTATACTTAATCAATTTCAATTTGGTCAATTGAATAGAGATCTAAATAAGGTCATCATATAATTTTTTAAATAATTTTTTATTTAGTAAACATGTATCCAAAAGCAAGGTTTTCACTAACAAAAACGTTTTTTGAAAAAAAATGTTATGGCTTTATTTACAGCACTATTCAATTTGTCAAATGGCAATTCAATGAGGGTGTAGGACTGGAAATATCCAATGCGAAATTGTATAGAGTCTGTGTTTAGAGCCTTTTTTGGAGTATGCATTATTTTTTTCTGGCTACATTGAAGTTTGTATTTACTGTTAAAGATTATTGGCCCTAAAAGACAAAGAAGAGATAGCAGACAAATGTGTTAGTTATATTTTTTTCAAAGTTATAGTTACTGGTGGTTTTTTTGAAATTTTATTTTCTGTTGACATCGATACAAAGCTAAGATATTTATTTATTTTTCTCTTTTTTTACTTGTTATACTGTACCTTGGTTGAAGTTTGATTTCAAGCAGAATCTTTGTTGGTCCTGTGTTGAAAGCCTTCGTCCGATGGTCTGGTCCTGTGTTGAAAGTCCTCGTCCAATAATCTGGTCCTGTGTTGAAAGTCCTGGTCCGATGGTGTAGTCCTCTGTTGAAAGTCCTCGCCCGCTGGTTTGGTCCTCAGTTGAAACTCCTGGTCCGATGTTCTTCACGCAGTATCTGTTGTAAAATAAAAATGAAAATGTTATTTGATTTGAATGTATTTGTATTAACTAAAAAAATGACATTATTTCTGTGTACTGTATCTGTTATGGTGAATTTTTCTACTTTTTATTTGTTTGTGCAACCTTTTCAAAATACTTTAAATGTATTTTTATATTGCATAGATAATTTTTTTATACTGTAATTATTTTTTTGTGAATTATTTTGTATATGATTGCACTGGTTTTAGCATTATCCTATTTTCTGTTCCGCACTTTTGGTATACTTATTTAGGCTTCTTTGTAAGGCTTATAGGTTGTTAAACATTAAATAAGAATCTTAATTTAGTTTCCTATGTGTTTGTGTGAGTTTTTCGACAATCCTGTTTAGTACACACCACTTTTGTTATGCTAATTTAGGCTTCTTTCTGAGGCTTATAAGGTAGTTAAACATGAAATAAGAATATCAATGTAGTTTGCTATGTGTTTGTGAGAGTTTTCTACAATCCTGTTTGGTGCGCACCACTTTTGGTATGCTTATTTAGGCTTCTTTCTAAGGCTTATAGGTTGTTAAACATGAAATAAGAATATTAATGTAGTTTGGTATGTGTTTGTGTGAGTTTTTGTACAATCCTGTTTGGTGCGCACCACTTTTGGTATGCTTATTTAGGCTTTTTTCTAAGGCTTATAGGTTGTTAAACATGAAATAAGAATATTAATTTACTTTGCTATGTGTTTGTGTGAGTTTTTGTGCAATCCTGTTTGGTGTGCACCACTTGTGGTATGCTTATTTAGGCTTTTTTCTAAGGCTTATAGGTAGTTAAACATAAAATAAGAATATCAATTTAGTTTGCTATGTGTTTGTGAGAGTTTTTCTACAATCCTGTTTGGTGCGCACCACTTTTGGTATGCTTATTTAGGCTTCTTTGTAAGGCTTAAAGGTTGTTAAACATGAAATAAGAATATTAATTTACTTTGCTATGTGTTTGTATGAGTTTTTGTACAAGCCTGTTTGGTGCGCACCACTTGTGGTATGCTTATTTAGGCTATTTTCTAAGGCTTATAGGTTGTTAAACATTAAATAAGAATATTAATTTACTTTGCTATGTGTTTGTGTGAGTTTTTGTACAATCCTGTTTGGTGCGCACCACTTGTGGTAAGCTTATTTAGGCTTTTTTCTAATGCTTATAGGTTGTTAAACATTGAATAAGAAAGTTAATTTAGTTTGCTATGTGTTTGTCTGAGTTTGTTACAATCCTGTTTTGTGTGTACCACTTTGTGTGTACCATATGTTGCATACTTTGGGCCTCATTCAATTGCAGTTTGGCCAATTCAATAGGGTCCTCATTCAATTAGAAGTTTGTCAATTGAATAGGTCTCTATATAAGCACATAACATTTTTTTTTGACAGAAGTTTTTAGTTAGTGAAAACCTTGGTTTTGGATAGAGGTTCAGTAACTAAAAAGTTTTTTTTTTTTTTTTTTTATGTGCTTATATAGAGCCCTATTCAATTGGGCAACTCAGAATTGAATGAGGCTTTAGGGGTCTAAATAAGCACATAACATATTTTTTTTTAAAGAAGTTTTTAGTTCGTCAACATTTATCCAAAATCAAGGATTTCACTAACTAAAAACTTCTTTAAAAAAAATATGCTATGTGCTTATTTAGACCGCTATTCAATTGGTCAAATAGCAATTGAATGAGGGCCTTTGGTTGATGCATTTGTTATATTGTCGGGGCCTGATTCAATTGCGTTTTGGGCAATCGAATAGGGCTGAATATGACCACAGAGCATATTTTTTTACAGACGTTTTTAGTTAGTGAACTTGTATCCAAAAACAAGGTCTTCACTAACTAAAAAGTTCAGTAAAAAAATATGCTCTGTGCTTATATAGAGCCCTATTGAAATGGGCCAATCACATTAAAATGAGGCCCTCAGGTATTAAAGATATATAGGTCTTCATTCAATTTCAATTTTGCCAATTGAAGAGGGCTCTATATAAGCACATAACATATTTTTTGACGGACGTTTTTAGTTAGTGAAGACCTTGATTTTGGATAGAAGTTCAGTAACTAAAAAGTTCTGTATAAAAAATATGTTATGTGCTTATATAGAGCCCTATTCAATTGGCCAACTCGCAATTGAATGAGGCTCATAGTTTGTTTATTTTTTTATACTTAATACTTTACCTTGATTGAAGTGCCGAATGACACAGGGTCCCCTCCTGCCAATCTTAATCCGCCGGTCTTCTTGTAGTGTCAGTTTGAAAAAGAAAGTGAAATGGTTTATTGCAGGGGTCACCAAACTCGGTCCTGGAGGGCCGCACCCAGGCCTGGATTTGAAGATTTCCTTTTTGTGCAGAGGTGAGTCAATCAGGATGACTGAAGAAGCAATAGTCTCACCTGTTTGCAGCAAGGATATCCACAAATCCAGGCCTGGGTGCGGCCCTCCAGGACCAAGTTTGGTGACCCCTGGTTTATTGTATATTTCTTATTTTTGATTTTGCAAAGCATGGCCTTTTCAGCATGTAATGTCTTGTTCTATCTTACCTGTTCTTCTTTGTTGGTGTTCTTTAAAAGGGATTGTGCTTCACAATGCACTGTGCAAATTGTTGAGTGACGCTGTTGATGCAGAGTCTGTTTGAATATTAAAAGCAGTAGAAAGATTGAGTTGTAGGTAATATATTGAATTGCACTAAATTAATGTCATTTAAATATACTTCTGTAATTATTTTCAATTAACATTATTTTTTTGGGGGGGCTACACACATATGTCACATACATGAAGCACATTTTCAGAGTTCAATGTAATTTTTTTCTGTGCGTGTGACATATCACTATAGATGAATGATATTTTAATTGTTAAATGAACCTTATTTTTTGTTTTTGCCAACACACATAAATGTGTGTGTGACATGTGACTATAGATGATACACATATATGTGCGTGTCACATATCAGTATACATGACTCATATTTTAATATTACAATTTTTTTTTTTGTAATGTCATTTAAATGTAGTTGTTTAATTAGTTTGTTTTAAGATCATTTTGTTGCAGGGGCAATACACATAAATGTGCGTGTCACATGTCACTACATAAATCACATTTTCATAGTTCTTTTTTTTTTTTGTGGTGTCTTTATAATAAAATGTAATATATTATAGCTTACCTCCCAGTTGTAATTTGCACAATGTAAAGTAGTAAATTAGGAAACAATTCTCTTCTGAAGTAAGAGCAGCAGTTAACTCTGAAGTCACTCTGTTCATCACCTGAGTAGAAATGTAGAAATTTCTGGAAAGTAGGCAGTATTTATAACCTTGTAGAAATTTCTGAAAAGTAGGCAGTATTTTTTTAAACTTTCAAGTGCCTCAGAAAGTTATAACGCAATACGCATGCGCTATTTGCGTTCCATCCGCCATTTTGTGCGTAGTAGTGTTCAAAATGGTGTTTAACTGTGACTGTGGTACGTTCCGCATAGTATGTGTTTCATTTTTACGAGTTACTGCAGTGTAGTTACGTCTGAAGCCTCGTTTTCGTTTTGTTTGGCGGTCATTTTTTCTCTCGCTTAGCCGATTTTCGGCCGTTTAAACTAATTTTTTAACTTAAATGGACGTGTAAATGAACTTTTGGAGGTGCCGGATGCCCCCCCTTGCTGTAAGTAAGCTTTTTATGTGTTCGTTGTGTTTATTTCTTGTGTTTGTGATGTTTTGATGTGCGGCGTTTGTAATGGGTCTTTCGCGGCCGTATTTTTTTCCGATGCGGCCGTATTTTGTTGCGATGTTGCCGTATTTTTTTGCGATATACGCAGTTAGCTTTTACGTATACGACGCAGTGTATTTGTTTCTAAGTCGTGCGTATGTGTGTTAAGAGGGTGTGAAGGGCCTTTTTTGCAGTTTTTTTGTTAAGTCTTGCTTGTGTGTGTCTGGTTGTAAGCGGGTGTGAGGGGCCTTTGAGTTTTTTTTTTGTTATAAAGTCGTGTATGTGTATGTGTGTGAACACAGCCGACGTCGCGAGGATCCGCATTTGCGGGGAAGTTGTTGGGTTTTTGTTGGCTGGAAGGTTGGGTTTATTTTGTTTAAACAGTCGTGTGTGTGTATGTGTTTGTTAACACAGCCGACGTTGAGCCTCCACCTCCGCAAATGCGGACCCTCGCTTCGCGAGGACCCGCATTTGCGGGGAACTGTGGCCCTCGCTTCGCGAGGGACGCAGTTCTTGCGGGCTCACTATGCGAGCCCGCAAGCGTGAGCAACAGCCCGTACGCTCACAACTATATATGTGATATATATATATATATATATATATATATATATATATATATACGAAAACTGCAGTCCTAGAGCATAGACTGGGACTGCATTGAAGACTCTAATGGGAGCATACTGCCTCTGGGACAGTAATTAATATGAAGAGAGTTTTGAGGAATAGATAGGAGTAAAAGGGTGGATATCAGTGGATATGGATAGAGAGTGTAGATGTTTGAAAATACTGGAAATGACATGGAAAACCAGCTGTAGCAGTGAACAAGCAAAGGAGACCTCCAGTCCAGTGAAAAGGAAATTGTTGATATAATGAACCATATCTGAACTAACTGTCATACCCATTTCAAAAAGGTACTTAAAATTCTGAATTAGGAGTAAGAACTAAAACAGCCCATAGTGAGGGACAAATTGGTGTAAAATTGCTCAATCAACTAGGTGCTGGCTATCTCTATATGGACGGGAAGCAATCTGAAGTCAGATAAGATATCATGCTAAAACAGAAGGACCCTCTGACTGGCATGGTCTTGCTCGACTTGTACTGCTATCTAAGGAAGGGGCCATTTCAGCAATGGAGATGATTTGCTTCTTCTTGAAGCATTTTGAGATGGGATGGGGAGAGGAGCAAAAGAAACAGATGTTTTAATCTGCAATTCCCACCCCCTTGTACTGGATTTTGTTATAGGGGAAACAAAACTTTTTAGAAGATAGTGAAGAGCCTCATTCTCCAGAACCTTTCTGGAAGGCTGAGCAGAATATCTCATGGACAATATTATGTCTAGCCAGGAACTTTATCAGCCCATTAAGTATCTGGGGTAACCAATAAACTCTCCCTGAATTCCTCATTGTATTGCCATCAAGTGTGGCCGCTGAATGTTTTATGGACCTAAGCAATGCTAGAAATGTAAGTAGTAAGCCTGGAGCATTGCTGCCAGTTCTTGTAAAACTGGCAAAATTTAAAAATAGCACATATTAAAATGTGATAGTGTCCACACATATTTTGCAGGGGTGTCCTTGCAATTTGTGTACACCTCTGATAAAATGTATTCAAATAATTTGGCTTTCACCTTTCTTTGCTGTTCATTTGCATGATTTTTCAGATAACAAATGTTATCAGTCAAATTATGACTGACAGTTTCAGGAATTGTAATTTCAGATGCTTGAGCTACAGAATATAATGTTACTTTATTATGCAAAACCATAATTATAATTGACAACATCTTCAGAAAACTAACTTATTTATTACATGTTAATTAAAGCAAATGTAAAACAGTAAATACAGTAAAAATGAAACTTGATGTATTTTGAATTCATCCATTAAAGAGTAAACACATACCCTATTGGTCTGGATATAAGCTGCATCTATAAAATTCAAGGGGACAAAATAGAAAAAAGATAGTAAAATGGAGAGTAAAAGACTCTCTCCAAGTGATCAGCCATTGCAAGAAACAGGCTTTCTAATTAGTAATGTAACTTGTTTGCAGGTTACAGGCCTTACAGGATGTTAGCATCACTAAAACCGTAAATCGCTATTCAATTGCTACAATACTGCAGTCTCAAATCGGCACCCTAAACTTGCAATTGAGCAAATTGGCAGTAATTTTACGTTCGCTAATAGAAGCCGCACACATAACTCGCAAGCTCACAAATCGGCAGTGATTTTTTTTTACCAATACAGGATAATTATAACACAGATGCTTTTGCAACCACTATATTTATTCATGCTTTAACTGGATTCACTAAAATATTATCATATTTCATTATTTTATTAATTATTTGACATTCATAAATGTATGATAGAAAATGCAGGATTTTAATGTCCATTTGATGTAACTTTTCAGTTTAATTTTGTCTTTGACCACTACACAAGAATAAATTGTATTAACTTCAACATCAGGTAAATTAATCATGCATGGGAAATTTAGAGCACCTCATTTGGCAAATTGATTATAACATACAAAACATGTTTTCTTTGTTTACATTAGTGATGTCGTGAACATCAAATTTTCGGTTCACGAACATCGGACACGAACTTCAATCAAATGTTCGCGAACGGGCGAACCCGGCGAACCGCCATAGACTTCAATGGGCAGGCAAATTTCAAAGCTCACAGGGACTCTTTCTGGCCACAATAGTGATGGGAAAATTACATAGTTGATGCAGAGTCTGCTTTTAAGCCATAAAGGGCATAAATCACCTAACATTCCTAAATTGTTTGGAATAACATGCTTTAAAACATCAGGTATGATGTTGTATCGATCAGGTAGTGTAAGGGTTACACCCGCTTCACAGTAACAGACCAATCTCCCCGCAAACAACCGCAAACAGTTTCTTTGCACAACCGCAAACTCCCCATTTGCACAAGGTTGGATACCAAGCTAGCCATGTTCCTTGTACTCACTGATGTCATTGAAGGTCTCTTTCTCCACCCAGCCACCAAGGGTCCCCGAAAGGTGACAACAAGCCCCCTGGGGCGCCTGCTGTGTTTGGTCTCCCACCTCCTCAAAGCCACCTTCCTCCTCTAACTCCTCTTCTTCAGACTCCTCTCTCTGCGTTGCCTCTGTCTGTGTTATTATAAGGTGTGTACTGTTAAGTAGTACTATTCCTATCGGTTTAATCCCTGTTACGTCCACTATTAGGGGACGTGTATATGGCATTGATTTTTGGAACAGGGAGATGAAAAAAGATGCATGGTCAGACCTCCTACTTCGAATTTGGGGCACTGCACGTGCAATGTAATGTGCCACCAGATAGGAGTGGTGTATTAAGTTGGACTATTTTTTCCTATCAGTTTAATCCCTGTTACGTCCACTATTAGGGGACGTGTATATGGCATTGATTTTTAAAACAGGGAGATGGAAAAAGATGCTTGTTCGGACCTCCTACTTCAAATTTGGGGCACTGCACGTGCAATCTAAGGTGCCACCAGATATGAGTGTCACTGTGCACTGGCAAAAGTTGGCAGAGTAGGCGCTGTAGGCCTCACACACACGCCTGTAGGCAGGCAATTGCTATTCAATCTATTACAGTCAAAAAAGTGTTGTTTTATGTCACTGTACACTACGGTTGCACCAGATATGACGTTTCACTGTGCACTGGCAAAAGTTGGCAGAGTAGATGCAATAAGCTTCACACACACGCCTGTAGGCAGGCAATTGCTATTCAATCTATTACAGTCAAAAAAGTGTTGTTTTATGTCACTGAGCACAATATAAGCTGTGAGCCTGACACAGGCAGGCAACTGAAATTAGATTACAGGAAAAAAATGGTTGTTTTCAATGTATGTTACACCACCAGGTATGAGTAGTGAAAATAAGCACAATATAAGCTGTTAGTTGTTAGCCTGTCACACACACACGCTGGCAGGCAGGCATAGATTACACAAAAAAATTATAAAATAAATGATGTTCAAAGTTTCCTCAATGATAAAGTATAGTGGGGCGAACCGAAAAGCGCATGTGTTCGCCGTTCGTGGCGGACGAGAACATGCGAAAATCGCCGCGAAAAGTTCTCCGGCGAACTGTTCGGGACATCACTAGTTTACATGGATAAATTTCTTAGCATTCATACAGCTTTTGTATTGTTACAGATAACAATACTTTACATTTAAAAGACCTTTTACAAAACAGAACTTGCATTTTATTTTCGATCCTTATTCCATTTAAGAGTGCTGAAATATATTATTTTGTCAATTCTTGTTTGTCAAAAATGATTCAACATATGAAGGCTAATTTTACATACATAAAGGTGATAATTATAGGACTAATATTTGCTATCCTGATGACTTTCTGAAGATTACCTTACATGTTAAGCTCTCAATCCATATAGGTTCTGAATTTTAATGTACTAATAGATAAATAACCTTATGGTTGTTTAATAAGACGTATTATAACTTAAGCCCTAGTATCATCACATATAATTGTTGTCAAACTGCGATTCGTCACGCTTACGATAAATCGCAGTTTGACAACTACGCATTGCGCAACAGGCTGCACATGCACATTGCACAACAGGCAGCGCATGCGCATAGCGCAGCGTAAGCGTATTGCGCAACGGGCCACGCAGGTGCGCTGCGGTGGCACGCGCAGGCGCATTGCGTGCCAGGGGACCGTGCAGGCGCATTAAGGGCTGGGAGAGGAGGTGGAGGAGAGACACACAGGGAAGAAGGGGGAAGACACAGAGGAGAGGGGATAGACACAGGGCAGGGAGAGGAGTGGGGAGAGACACAGGGCAGGGAGAGGAGGGGGGAAACACACAGGGGTGGGAGAGGAGGGGGTAGACACACAGGTGAGGGGGGAGAGACACAGAGGGAGGGGAGAGAGACAGGGGAATTCGAGGGAGGAGAGACATAGAGGAGGGGGAGAGACACAGGGGAGTGAGAAGAGGTGGGAGGAGAGACACAAAGGAGTGAGAGGAGAGACACAGGGAAGGGCGAGAAGGGGGAGAGACACAAAGGAGTGAGGGGGAGAGACACAGGGAAGGGAGAGGAGGAGGGGAAGAGACACAGGGGAATGAGAGGAAGGGGGTGACACAAAGGAGTGAGAGGAAGGGGGAGAAACACGGGAGGGAGAGAAGAGGAGAAGAGGGACAGGGGAGGGGAGAGTGGGGAGAGACACTGGGCTAGGAGAGGAGGGGGTAGACACATAGGGGAGGGAGAGGAGGGGGGAGACACGGCAGAATGAGAGGGGGGAGAGACACAGAGGGGGGAGATGCAGGGTAGTGAGAGGAGAGACACAGGGGAGTGAGAGGAGGGGGAAGAGACACAGGGGAGAGAAAGGGAGGAGAGACAAAAATGAGTGAGATGAGGGGGACGAGACACAGATGAGGATGGGGAAGACACACAGGGGTGGGAGAGGAGAGTGGTACACACACAGGGGATGGAGAGGAGGGGGAAGAGACACAGGGGAAGGAAATGGGGGGGAACATACACGAGGGAGGGGGGAAGAGACATGGGGGAAAGAGACACGGGGGAAAAGAGACACAGGTAAGGGAGAAGGGGGCAAGACACACAGCGGAGGGAGAGCAAGAGACACAGGGGAGGGAGAGGTGGGGAAAGAGACATGGGGGACGGGGGGAAAGACACAGGGGGGGAAGGAGACATAAGGGAGGGAGAGGAGGGGGGAAATGACACACAAGGGAGGAACTCATCATGAGGCCAGTAAAGTAGAGGGGGAGAGGCTCCCATTGTGTGGCAAACAGCATTGCCAGGATTTACATTTTAGTACCGTCATTTTTGACAGGCAGGTTACTAGTTAAATATATAAATCGAAAACATTATTGAATGCACATTTTCTTACATCACATAATGATCTGAAAGCATGTTATGTTGCCATATTTATGATTTCTTTGGAAATTACCTTTATATAATAGCATTGTACATGCATCCAGTTGATAACAGAATCTTCTGTTACAGTATTTCCAAAGCAAGATTATTCAGCTAAAATTACATTTTTCAAAATTCACCTTTTTTAACTACAATGCATAGTTTTTTATTATAGTGGTATTTAAAAGGGGGCTTGTTGTACCGTCATTTTTGACAGGCAGGTTACTAGTTAAATATATAAATCGAAAACATTATTGAATGCACATTTTCTTACATCACATAATGATCTGAAAGCATGTTATGTTGCCATATTTATGATTTCTTTGGAAATTACCTTTATATAATAGCATTGTACATGCATCCAGTTGATAACAGAATCTTCTGTTACAGTATTTCCAAAGCAAGATTATTCAGCTAAAATTACATTTTTCAAAATTCACCTTTTTTAACTACAATGCATAGTTTTTTATTATAGTGGTATTTAAAAGAGTAAAATAGAAAATAATGTGTATCAAAAAAATGTGTTTTACATACAGACATACTGACTTATATGGATGTTTTTTTTCTGACAATAGAGGTACAAGGTTGCTTTGTTTAACAAACAAAAGGTACAATACTTTTGACGACATCTGTAAATGCCTACAATTTAATTTGTCTTCAACACTGCTCAACATAACTACACAAATCATATTCAAGTATTTTCTATACATATCTTTTATTAGTGTTTGTGTCCTAAACCTAGTAGTCGCTTTTCCAGTTTACACATCCACAGAAAGGATATTGTCTTGCAAGAGTTTTCACAAAACATCAATTGAGACTTTCCACGAAAAGTTAAATAATGCTGAAGATAGAGTATGTTGATCAGTTGCTCTTGTCTACATTGGATATCAAATTTGGCTCTCATCCTGGAACCTAGGAATGGAGGTCATTCATTGCTTTATTTAAGTCCTAGGCTCAGCTCAGTCTTGTTAAATTCTGCTTGGTCCTGCCTGAATAAATACAGCTTCATCATGTTTGTGACTTTGTTGAAATTACTTCAAGGAAAGGGTCACATTCTTTTACAACCAAATTTGATGCAAGAGAATTGTGGGAATAATATGGTTGTGGATATACAGCCTGAAGGATCCACAGTTGAAGTGTATTTGGAATATGGAGTACAATTCTGGGCACCACTACATAAAAAATACATTTTAGAGCTGGAGAAAGTACAGAAAAGGGCAACAACACTAATAAGGGGAATGGAGGGGCTAAGTTATGAAGAAAGACTAGCTGAATGAAACATTTTCTCTAGAAAAAAGGCATCTAAGAGGGGATATGATTACCTTATATAAATATATCCAGGGTCAATACAAGCCTTTGTCAAGTGAGCTTTTTGTGGACAGCAAAGGGGGGCGTGACCGGAAATGAGTAGTGCAGATTCGCCGCGATTTTGGCTTGTTCGCGTTCGCATCGGACTGCGAACACATGCGCTTTTCGGTTCGCCCCCTATTCTTTATCATTGAGGAAACTTTGACCCTGCACCTCACAGTCAGCAGACACATTCCAGCCAATCAGCAGCATACACTCCCTTCCAGAGCCTTCCATCTGAAGGACAGCATACATTTTAGAATCATTCTGAAGCTGAATTCGTTGTGAGAGGACAGATAGTGTAGCTGTTGGAGATTTAATAGGGAAATAGATAGCCAGGCTGTGTATTTAGCTTCCACTACAGACCTGAAGGACTCATCTGATATCTGCTGCAAGGACAGCAACCCAAAAAGCCCTTTTTAGGGCTAGAACATCATTTATTTTATTTTATATTTGTTTTCTGTGTAATCTAATTGCATATGCCTGCCTGCCAGCGAGTGTGTGTGACAGGCTAACACCTAACAGTTTATATTGTGCTTATTTTCACTACTCATACCTGGTGGTGTACCATACATTGAAAACAACTATTTTTTTCCTGTAATCTAATTTCAGTTGCCTGCCTGTGTCAGGCTCACAGCTAATATTCTGCTCTTTTTCACAAGTCATAGTTGGTGTACCATACATTGAAAAAAACAAACCATTTTTTCCTTTAATCTAACTCCAGTTGCCTGCCTGTGTCAGGCTCACAGCTTATATTGTGCTCAGTGAAATAAAACAACACTTTTTTGACTATAATAGATTGAATAGCAATTGCCTGCCTTCAGGCGTGTGTGTGAAGCCTATTGCATCTACTCCGCCAACTTTTGCCAGTGCACAGTGATACGTCATATCTGGTGGCACCTTAGATTGCACGCGCAGTGCCCCAAATTTGAAGTGGGAGGACCGACCAAGAATCTTTTTCCATCTCCCTGTTCCAAAAATCAATGCCATATACACGTCCCCTAATAGTGGACGTAACAGGGATTAAACCGATAGGAATAGTACTACTTAACAGTACACACCTTATAATAACGCAGACAGAGGCAACGCAGAGAGAGGAGTCTGAAGAAGAGGAGTCAGAGGAGGAAGGTGGCTTTGAGGAGGTGGAAGACAAAACACAGCAGGCGTCCCAGGGGGCTTGTTGTCACCTTTCGGGGACCCTTGGTGGCTGGTTGGAGGAAGAGACCTTCAATGACATCAGTGAGGACAAGGAACGGGACATGGCTAGCTTGGTATCCAACCTTGTGCAAATGGGGAGTTTGCGGTTGTGCAAAGAAACTGTTTGCGGTTGTTTGCGGGGAGATTGGTCTGTTACTGTGAAGCGGGTGTAACCCTTACACTTCCTTGATCGATACAACATCATACCTGATGTTTTAAAGCATGTTATTTCAAACAATTTAGGAATGTTAGGTGATTTATGCCCTTTGTGGCTTAAAAGCAGACTCTGCATCAACTATGTAATTTTCCGTGGGAGTTTTGCCATGGACCCCCCTCCGGCATGCCACAGTCCAGGTGTTAGTCCCCTTGAAACAACTTTCCCATCACTATTGTGGCCAGAAAGAGTCCCTGTGGGTTTTGAAATTCGCCTGCTCATTGAAGTCTATGGCGGTTCGCCGGGTTCGCCCGTTCGGGCACATTTGATGAAGTTTGCGTCCGCGGTTCGCGAACCGAAAATTTGATGTTCGCGACATGACTAATTATGGACTTTTTCTCTAGTATAGTTCCAAGGTTCACTCAAGAAATAGGTGCCCTGGATAGAGTTCATAGGATTCCATTACCACACAGATTAAAGGGATCCCAGCCTAGAGATACAATGATCAGATTTCATAGTATAACAGATAAAGAAGATATTATGAAAACAAGCTTCAAGCAAAGATCCTTCTCAGTCCGTATAAGGACATTAAAATATTTTCAGATATAGCACCTTCTACACTTCTACACAGAGGAAAACATATGGCAACATCACAAAAGCTTTGATTCGTTCAGGAATAAGTTATAAATGGAGATTTCCGGAAGGCCTTCTGATTTATAAAGACTCAATGTGGCATAAAATTGCAACAGTAGAGGAAGGAGGAAATCTACTATGTAAATGGGACATAGCAATAGAGAAAACTCAGAAGGCATAGACGAAGATCGACTTACTGTTAAAAGTGGCAAATGGTGAAATAACTTAATGTAAATTGGCTCTGAAAGGCTGAACGTAACTAATGGAATGATGAGACCAATAACTATTTTTCTAGAGTAATCTAGGTGTTATCAGGGATTAAGGGTAGTAAGATTCACTACTGGTAACTAGGAAATATGTAAAAGAAGTGATAATTATTTAGAACTGGGACACAACACAAGGGGGGAAAGTAGGATAAAAGGAAGAGGTTCAAAAACAATATTTAGTTTTAGAGAGTAAAATCTGGTTAAATAAAATAATTATAATCAGACTAGCGACTTGCTCGTCAAAAATGACGGTCAATAAAAGAAAGTGTTGAAATGCTGTTTGCCACACAATGTGAGTGAACTGTGAGCCTCAACTATATAGACCCTTACACACTAATGAACGCATGTAATAACACTATAAGTGCCATGAGGGTTATCCAGAACCCTCATGACCCAAAGTGTAAGCACTACACCATTTTAACCCGGGCACTAATGGGGGTCTATCCAGACCCTCATTAGCCTCTATTTAACTCCATCAGTCCCATTATTATTATATTTTATTATAATATTTTATATATAGATAGCATTTATTGTAGGTTAGCTAGGTGTATGTGTTTTATATAGCATAGCATGTATTGTATATTAGATTGTGTTATTTATTTAGATAGATTGTTTGATGTATATTATATAGATAGGATGTATATTAGATTATGGTATTTATTTACATAGATTGGGGGATGTATATTAGATAGAAAGGATGTACTGTATATTAGATAGGGGTGTATTGTATTGTATTGTATTTAATTTTATTGTATTATATTGTATGTATTGTATGTATTTGTATTGTATTGTATTGTATGTATTATATGTTTTTCCTTTTCAGGTGTGTATTTTTTTTTTTCTGTAGTGGGGGGCGGGTTGTAATGTGTTTTTTTATTTTCTGTAATGGAGATTTTTTATTTTTTGTGACTTTAGGCTTTTTTATTTTCTGTAATTAGAGTGGTGGGGGCTATTGGGTGGTATGTTGGTAGTGTAGGTATGTAGTGTAGGTGTTAATAGGTTAGTGTAGAGGCTGTTTAGTTGATATTTAAGGTTTTATTGGGGGTGTATAGTGCAGTGCAGTGTTTATACTTAGTGTCATGATGGACCGTCATTGCACTTATGTGGTTAATGTTGGGTTGTATCAGGCCCATAATGGTCTTAATATACCCTTATGGGACTGATGGGGTTAAATAGTGGCTTATGAGAGTCTGTGTGGCCCCCCATGAATGACAGGGTTAATTAGCGGTTTACGGTGGTCTGTATTGACCACCATGAGTGAGGGGGTTAATTAAGGGCTTATGGGGGGCTGTATTGACCCTCCTGAGTGACAGGGTTAATTAAGTGCTTATGGGGGTCTGTATTGACCCCTATGAGTGACAGGTTTAATTAGGGGTTTATGGGGGTCTGTATTGACCCCCATGAGTGAGGGGTTTAATTAAGTGCTTATGGCGATCTGTATTGACCCCCATGAGTGACAGGGTTAATGAAGGGCTTATGGTGGTCTATATTGACCCCCGTGAGTGACAGGTTTAATTAGGGGTTTATGGGGGTCTGTATTGAGCCCCATGAGTGAGGGGTTTAATTAAGTGCTTATGGGGGTCTGTATTGACCCCCATGAGTGACAGGGTTAATGAAGGGCTTATGGTGGTCTATATTGACCCCCATGAGTGACAGGTTTAATTAGGGGTTTATGGGGGTCTCTATTGACCCCCATGAGTGACAGGGTTAATGAAGGGCTTATGGGGTCTATATTGAGCCCCATAAGTGACAGGGTTAATGAAGGGCTTATGGGGGTCTTTATTGACCCCCATGAGTGACAGGGTTAATGAAGGGCTTATGGGGGTCTATATTGACCACCATGAGTAAGGGGGTTAATGAAGTGCTTATGGGGGTCTGCATTGACCCCCAGACCCCCATGAGTGACACAGTTAATGAAGTGCTTATGGGGGCCTGTATTGACCCCATGAGTGACACAGTTAATGAAGTGTTTATGGGGTCTGTATTGACCCCCATGAGTGACAGGGTTAATGAAGGGCTTATGGGGGTCTGTTTTGACCCCCATGAGTGACAGGGTTAATGAAGGGCTTATGGGGGTCTATATTGACCCCCATGAATGACAGGGTTAATTAGGGGTTTATGGGGGACTGTATTGACCCCCATGAGTGACAGGGTTAATGAATGGCTTATGGGGGTCTATATTGACACCCATGAGTGACAGGGTTAAAGAAGTGCTAATGGGGGTCTGTATTGACACCCATGAGTGAGGGGCTTAATGAAGTTCTTATGGGGGTCTGTATTGACCCCCATGAATGACAGGGTTAATGAAGGGCTTATGGGGGTCTATATTAACGCCCATGAGTGACAGGGATAATTAGGGGTTTATGGGGGTCTGTATTGACCCCCATGAGTGACAAGTTTAATTAGGGGTTTATGGGGGTCTGTATTGACCCCCATGAGTGAAAGGGTTAATGAAGGGCTTATGGGGGTCTATATTGAGCCAAATGAGTGACAGGGTTAATGAAGGGCTTATGGGGGTCTGTATTGACCCCCATGAGTGACAGGGTTAATGAAGGGCTTATGGGGGTCTATATTGACCCCCGTGAATGACAGAGTTAATGAAAGGCTTATGGAGGTCTATATTGACCCCCATGAGGGAGGGGATTAATTAAGTGCTTATGGGGGTCTGTATTGACCCCCTTGAGTGACACAGTTAATGAAGGGCTTATGGGGGTCTGTATTGACCCCCATGAGTGACAGAGTTAATGAAGGGCTTATTGGCGTCTATTTTGACCCCCCTGAGTGAGGGGGTTAATGAAGTGCTTATGGGGTTCTGTATTGACCCCCATGAGTGACACAGTTAAAGAAGTGCTTATGGGGTTCTGTATTGACCCCCATGAGTGACAGGGTTAATGAAGGGCTTATGGGGGTCTGTATTGACCCCCATGAGTGACAGGGTGAATGAAAGGCGTATGGGGGTCTATATTGACCCCCATGAGTGAGGGTGTTAATGAAGTTCTTATGGGGGTCTGTATTGAACCCCATGAGTGACACAGTTAATGAACGGCTTATGGGGGTCTGTATTGACCCCCATGAGTGACAAGTTTAATGAAGGGCTTATGGGGGTCTGTATTGACCCCCATGAGTGACAGGTTTAATGAAGGGCTTATGGGGTTCTATATTGACCCCCTGAGTGAGGGGGTTAATGAAGGGCTTATGGGGGTCTGTATTATTATTATTATCGTTTATTTGTAACGCGCCAACATGTTCCGTAGCGCTATATATAAGTTAAGTTACAGGCAATGACAAGTTAAAGATTCACACATTGCAAAGAGTGGATGGCCCTGTCTTTGAGCTTGGAAGGGTTAATGAAGGGCTTATGGGGGTCTGTATTGACCCCCATGAGTGACAGGGTTAATGAAGGGCTTATGGGGGTCTTTATTGACCCCCATGAGTGACAGGGTTAATGAAGGGCTTATGGGGGTCTATATTTACCCCCATGAGTGAGGGGGTTAATTAAGTGCTAATGGGGGTCTGTATTGACCCCCATGAGTGACACAGTTAATGAAGGGCTTTTGGGGTTCTGTATTGACCCCCATGAGTGACAGGGTTAATGAAGGGCTTATAGGTGTCTATTTTGACCCCCCTGAGTGAGGGGTTTAATGAAGTGCTTATGGGGGTCTGTATTGACCCCCATGAGTGACACAGTTAATGAAGTGCTTATGGGATTCTGTATTGACCCCCATGAGTGACAGGGTTAATGAAGGGCTTTTGGGGGTCTGTATTGACCTCCATGAGTGACAGGGTTATTGAAGGGCATATGGGGGTCTCTATTGACCCCCATGAGTGAGGGGGATAATGAAGTGCTTATGGGGGTCTGTATTGACCCCCATGAGTGACACAGTTAATAAAGGGCTTTTGGGGGTCTGTATTGACCCCCATGAGTGACAGGGTTATTGAAGGGCATATGGGGTCTATATTGACCCCCATGAGTGAGGGGGATAATGAAGTGCTTATGGGGTCTGTATTGACCCCCATGAGTGACACAGTTAATTAAGTGCTTATGGGGGTCAGTATTATTATTATTATCGTTTATTTGTAATGCACCAACATATTCCGTAGCGCTATACATAAGTTAAGTTACAGGCAATGACAAGTTAAAGATTCACACATTGCAAAGAGTGGATGGCCCTGTCTTTGAGCTTGGAATCCAGTGTCCATAGCGCTTTACCTAAAGCACCTTGCAGGATTGAAACTCGCAGACTTACAATCTAAAGGATTTTATTGTCTGTATTGACCCCCATCTGTATTGACCCACATGAGTGACACAGTTAATGAAGTGCTTATGGGGATCTGTTTTGACCCTTATGAGTGACAGGGTTAATTAAGGGCTTATAGGGGTCTGTATTGACCCCCATGAGGGACAGGGTTAATGAAGGGCTTATGGGGGTCTATATTGACCCCCATGAATGACAGGGTTAATTAGGGATTTATGGGGGTCTGTAATAACCCCCATGAGTGACAGGGTTAATGAATGGCTTATGGGGGGGCTATATTGACCCCCATGAGTGACAGGGTTAAAGAAGTGCCTTTGGGGGCCTGTACTGAACCCCATGAGTGACAGGGTTAATGAAGGGCTTTTGGGGGTCTATATTGACCCCCCTGAGTGAGGGAGTTAATTAAGTGCTTATGGGGGTCTGTATTGACCCCCATGAGTGACACAGTTAATAAAGTGTTTATGGGGGTCTGTATCGACCCCCATGAGTGACAGGGTTAATGAAGGGCTTATGGGGGTCTGTTTTGACCCCCATGAGTGACAGGGTTAATGAAGGGTTTATGGGGTCTATATTGACCCCCATGAATGACAGGGTTAATGAATGGCTTATGGGGGTCTATATTGACCCCCATGAGTGACAGGGTTAAAGAAGTGCTTATGGGGGATTGTATTGACCCTCATGAGTGATACAGTTAATGAAGTGCTTATTGGGTTCTGTATTGACCCCCATGAGTGACAGGGTTAATGAAGGGCTTATGGGGGTCCGTATTGACTCCCATGAGTGACAGGGTTAATGAAGGGCTTATGGGGGTCTATATTGACCCCCATGAGTGACAGGGTTAATTAGGGGTTTATGGGGGTCTCGACCCCCATGAGTGACAGGGTGATAGTGTATATATTTTTTTTTTTATAACGGGTCATTTAAGGACCCGTAATGCGGGAATTTTTAATTTTCATTGCAGCGGGGGTCCCCGATCGCGTGCAATCGAGACCCCCACTGCGATGGTTAATGTGGGGTTAATTCCGGTCTCCGAGCTTATCTCGGATCCCGTGAGGTTAATGCGGGTTTCCAAGCTTATCTCGGATCCCTTCTTGGGTAAGTTGTACGTGGCTGGGCTTTGAGCCTCGTTTTCGTTTTTTTCGGCAGCCATTTTTCTCGCTTATGGGATTTTTGTGTGTCTGAACTCCTGATTTTGGACTTAAATGGAGGTGTAACTTCACTTTCAGAGGTCCTGGGTGCCCCCCCTTGCTATGGGTAAGCTGTTTATGTATATTTTGTGAGTATTTGGTGTGTTTTGACTGTTTTTAGGTGAACGCTTTTCGTGCGTGTGGGTGTTTGTGCCGTTAAGGTTGGTTCCGAGATCGTTTTTTTTTTTTTCTAAGTCGTGCGTGTGTTTTTCACCGGATGTGAAGCGCCTCTGAGCCTCCACCTCAGCAAATGCGGAGCCTCACGGCCAAACACAGCCGACATTGGAGCCTCCACCTTCCGCAAATGCGACGGCTCGTATGCTCACAACTATATCTGTGATACTAAGAGATGGGTGGAGACTAAAAAAACAAAAAAAACTTTCACTTAAATATTCATATTAAAAAATACTATTACACATTAATTAAAAATAGATATTTACTTGTGATAATAGAATACTAGAACAGCACAAAAGCATCAGTAAATTGCACTCTCAATTCTCAATAGTACACAAAGGCAACATATGGCAATAGCATCTTATTACAATTTACGCTTGAGTTTATTTTTCAATGGTTTTCACATAGATAACACATATATAAGATATTAGAAAAGTAGGATAAAATATATTACGACTCTCCCTTTGAGGACCCATTTGGGCCCTCTGATACCCCCTTATTTCTGTACATTGTCGTAATAGCCCTGTGAGATGAAATTGCATAAGAGACCTTTGAATGTAAGTGTGAAAGTTGAAAACCAAAATTCTAGTTTTAAGAGAGAACATGAAAGGATAGAGAATAGGAGAGGCATTGAAAAACAAGGATATTCTGTAATGAAACCCCAAATAGCACACAGAGGAAAACAGAATAAATAAGTAAAGAGATGGGAATTAAGGTGATATCTCAAAATGCTATGGGATTAAATACCCCCTAGAAAAGAAGAGTTGCTTTTGCAAGTTTTCTTAAGCAGAAGGCAGATATTGTACTCCTTCAAGAGACACACTGGAGGGAAGGTAAATCTCATGCATTTTTTAGTAGACACTTTGATGAACCCATTACATCATCTTATAAATCAAAATCTAGGGGAGTTGCTATCCTATTCAGTAAAAAATTGAGTATATCAGAACATCACAGAATCCCAGATAAAGAGGGTAGATTTATCATTTGGCAGGGGAAAGAAAATGAAGAAACTTATACAATAACAAACTTATACCTCCCTAATTATAACCAGACACATTTTTTTAGGAAAATACTCAAACAAATAAATCATATTAAAAAGGGTAGGTTGATCATGGGAGGGGATTTCAATATGCTATTTGATCCAATAATAGACAGAATAGCCATAAATAAAGGAAAAGGAATTCCCGATACTTTAATGAGATCTGCAAAACAACTCTCCCTGGAAATTCTCAAAAATGGTCTATACGATGGAGATCCTATAATCCGAAAGTAAAAGACTACATGTATTTTTTCAGTAAACATCAATGTTATACACGGATAGACCATTTCTTGACAGATATTAAAACATTGGAAAAGGTTAAGTCCACTAAAATAGGAGATATTATTGGGTCAGACCATGGAGCAATTAGTCTAACATTAGAAGACTCCCAGGATGTATATAAACCTTAGCAGTGGAAAATGGATAGTTTCCTGTTGAAATCAGTAGAATTTACGAACAAAAAAAAAAAAAAAATTGTAGCTTCTTTGATTTAAATAAAAAATATGTTTTCTTAGATACAACTATTTGGTGTACACATAAAGCTTTTATTAGAGGATTATGTATTGCTAGAAGTGCATATCTTAATAAGAACAGTGGAAAAACACTGAGAGAATTATACATAAAAGTAAATGTTCTGCAAAACAAGAACAAAAAAGGTCCAGACCCTAATACTATACTACAAATCAAGGAAGTTAAAAAACGAATTCAGACAATTCATCAGGAACAAATAGACAAAGCCATTCTTAGGTTTCAAGAAGATCATTATATTCTGGGAAATAAGGCAGGAACACGACTTCTGAATAAAATTAGAAAACAACGGGTTAAACAAAGAATAATAACTATTAGAGACATAAATAATAGAAAACAAAAGCATCCGAGGGAAATCGGTAAGGTTTTCCATACATACTATCAATCACATATATAGTTGTGAGCGTACGGGTCGTTGCTCACGCTTGCGGGCTCGCGTAGCGAGCCCGCAAGAACTGCTTCCCTCGCGAAGCGAGGGACGCAGTTCCCCGCAAATGCGGGTCCTCGCGAAGCGAGGGCCCGCATTTGCGGTAATGGAGCATCCCAACGTCCCCGCAAATGCGGATCCTCGCGAAGCGAGGGTCCGCATTTGCGGAGGTGGAGGCTCAACGTCGGCTGTGTTAACACACACATACACACACAACTTTTTAACAGAATAAACTCAACCGCCCAGCCAACAAAAACCCAACAACGTCCCCGCAAATGCGGGTCCTCGCGAAGCGAGGGTCCGCATTTGCGGTGGTGGGAGCATCCCAACATCGGCTGTGTTAACACACACATACACACACACACACAACTTCATAACAAAAAAAAACTTAAAGTCGCCTCACACCCGCTTACACCCAGACACACAGACGCAAGACTTAACTAAAAAACAGTAAAAAAAGGCCCCTCACACGCTCTTAACACACATACGCACGACTTAGAAACAAATACACTGCGTTGTACACGTAAAAGCTAACTGCATATATCGCAAAAAAAATACGGCAACATCGCAACAAAATATGGCCGCATCGGAAAAAAATACGTGCGCGAAAGACCCATTCCAACCGCCGCGCATCAAAACATCACAAACACAAGAAATAAACACAACAAACACATAAAAAGCTTACTTACAGCACGGGGGGGGCATCCGGCACCTCCAAAAGTTCATTTACACGTCCATTTAAGTCCAAAACAAAGAGTTTAAACAGCCGAAAATCGGCTAAGCGAGAGAAAAAATGGCCGCCGAACAAAACGAAAACGAGGCTCCAGACGTAACTACACTACACTTACTCGCAATAATGAAACACATACTATGCGGAACGGATCACACTCATATTAAACACCATTTTAACCACTACTACGCACAAAATGGCGGATGGAACGCAAATTGTAAGCTGGAACGCAAATAGCGCATGCGTATTGCGTATTGCGTTCTAACGGTCTAACTTTCCAGAATGTTCTACAAGTTTATAAATACTGCCTATTTGACAGAGAAAAATACATTTCTCCTCAGGTGATGAACAGAGTGACTTCAGACATAACTGCTGCTAAAACTTGAGAAGACAATTCTTTCCTAATTTAATACTTTACATTGTGCAAATTACAACTGAGAGGTAAGCTATAATATATTACATTTTATTATCAAGACAGGACATCAAAAAAAAATTAAATAAGAAAAAAAGGTTTATGTATACTGACATGTGACACGCACATTTATGTGTATAATGTATAGTGACATGTGACACGCACATTTATGTGTATAATGTATAGTGACATGTGACACGCACATTTATGTGTATAATGTATAGTGACATGTGACACGCACATTTATGTGTATAATGTATAGTGACATGTGACACGCACATTTATGTGTATAATGTATAGTGACATGTCACACGCACATTTATGTGTATTGCCCCTGCAACAAAATTATCTTAAAACAAACTAATTAAACAACTACATTTAAATTACATTAGAAAAAAATAAGTTGGGACTATTAAAATATGAGTCATGTATACTGATATGTGACACGCACATATATGTATCATCTATAGTCACATGTCACACACACATTTATGTATGTTGGCCAAAAATGAAAATAAGGTTAATTTAACAATTAAAATATGATTCATGTATAGTGATATGTCACACGCACACAAAAAAATTACTTTCAACTATGGAAATGTGCTTCATGTATGTGACATATGTGTGTAGCCCCCACCAAAAAATAATGTTAATTGAAAATAATTACAGAAGTATATTTACATGACATTAATTTACTGCAATTCAATAGATCACCTAAAGCTTAATCTTTCTCCTTTTTTTAATATTCAAACAGACTCTGCATCAACAGCGTCTCTCAACAATTTGCACCGTGCATTGTGAAGCACAATCCCTTTTAAAGAACACCAACAAAGAAGAAGAGGTAAGATACAAAAATACATTAAATGCTGAAAAGGCCATGCTTTGCTAAATAAAATAAAAAAATATATAATTCACTATTTCACTTTATTTTTCAAACAGACACTACAAGAAGACCGGCGGATTAAGATTGCCAGGAGGGGACCCTCTGTCATTCCACACTTCAATCAAGGTAAAGTATTAAGTATAAAAAAGAACCGAACCATGAGCCTCATTCAATTGTGAGTTGGCCAATTAAATAGGGCTCTATATAAGCACATAACAGATTTTTTAGACAGACATTTTTAGTTACTGAACTTCGATACTAAATCAAGGTCTTCACTAACTCAAAACTTCTGTCAAAAAATATGTTATGTGCTTATTTAGAGCCCTATTCAGTTGGTCAAAACGCAATTGATTTAGGACCTAAATATGTTTAATGGCCGAGGGCCTCATTCAAATGTGATTTGCCCATTTCAATAGGGCTCTATATAAGCACAGAGCATATTTTTTTACAGAAGTTTTTAGTTAGTGAAGACCTTGCTTTTGGATACAAATTCACTAACTAAAAACTTCTGTAAAAAAAGATGCTCTGTGCTCATTTTGAGCCCAATTCCATTGCCAAAAACGAAATTCAATGAGGCCCTCACAATATAACAAATCCAGCAACCAAAGGCCCTCATTCAATTGATATTTTGGACAATTCAATAGGGCTCGAAATAAGCACATTTAGAACCCTATTGAATTGGCCAAACTGCAATTGAATGAGGGCCAAAGTATGCAACATATGGTACACACAAACTGGTACACACAAAACAGGATTGTAACAAACACATAGCAAACTAAATTCATATTCTTTTTGTTTAACAACCTATAACCATTAGAAAAAACACTACATAAGTATAACAAAAGTGGTGCCCATCAAACAGGATTGTACGAAAACTCACACAAACACATAGCAAACTACATTTAAATTCTTATTTAATGTTTAACAACCTATAAGCCTTAGAAAGAAGCCTAAATAAGCATACCAACATTGGTGCGCACCAAAAAGTATTGTACGAAAACTCACATAAACACATAGCAAACTAAATTAATATTCTTTTGCAATGTTTAACAACCTATAAGACGTACAAAAAAGCCTACATAAGCATACCAACAGTGGTGCGCACCAAACAGGATTGTACGAAAACTCACACAAACACATACCAAACTACATTTATATTCTTATTTTATGTTTAACAATCTATAAGCCTTAGAAAAAGGCCTAAATAAGCATACCAAAAGTGGTGGGCACCAAACGGGATTGTAGAAAAACACAGAAATAATGTCATTTTTTAGTTAATACAAATACATTCAAATAAAATTACATTTTCATTTTTATTTTATAACAGATACAGCGTCAAGAACCAGGAGTTTCAACTGAGGACCAGACCAGCGGACGAGGACTTTCATTCAGAGGACCAGACCATTGGACGAGGACTTTCAACAGAGGACTACACTATCGGACGAGGACTTTCAACAGAGGACCAGACGATTGGACGAGGACTTTCAACCCAGGACCAGACCATCAGACGAAGGCTTTCAACACAGGACCAACAAAGATTCTGCTTCAAATCAAACTTCAACCAAGGTACAGTATAACAAGTATAAAAAGAGAAAAATTAATTAATATTCTTCTTTAATGTTTAACCACCTATAAGCCTTAGAAAAAAGCCTAAAGAAGCATACCAAAATTGCGGCGCACCAAAAAGGATTGTAGAAAAACACAGAAATAATGGCATTTTTTCATTAATACAAAGACATTCAAATAACATAACATTTTCATTTTTATTTTATAACAGATACTGCGTCAAGAACATCGGAACAGGAGTTTGAACTGAGGACCAGACCAGCGGACGAGGACTTTCAACAGAGGACTACACCATCGGACGAGGACTTTCAACACAGGACCAGACCATCGGACAAAGGCTTTCAACACAGGACCAACAAAGAATTTAGCTTGAAATAAAACTTCAACCAAGGTACAGTATAACAAGTAAAAAAAGAGAAAATAAAATAAAGATCTTAACTTTGCATCGATGTCAACAGAAAATAAAATTTAAAATAAACCACCGGTAACTATAACTGTTGAAAAAATATAACTAACACATTTTTCATCTATCTCTTATTTGTCTTTTAGGGCCAATAATCTTTAACAGTAAATACAAACTTCAATGTAAAATAAAAATAAAAAATTGCATAGTCCAAAAAAGTCTAAAAACACAGAATCTATACAATTTGTCATTGTAACATTCCAGTCCTAAACCCTAATTTAATTGCCATTTGACGAATTGAATAGTGCTGTAAATAAGGACATAACATCTTTTTGAAAATACCTTTTTAGTTACTGAAACACTTGCTTTTGGATACATGTTTAATAAATAAAAACTTCTTTAAATAATTATCTGACGGCCTTATTTAGACTTCTATTCAATTGACCGCATTGAAATTGATTAAGTATAAAATGTAAACACACTGTTGATAACAATTTGTCATGAAAAACAACTTAACATCTCAAAATAAACTAATGATACATTATTTTATTTTTACAGATTAACATGGCTGATAACGAGAGTAAACAAGAAAAGAAAAGACGCCAAGCTAGAGAACGACGACAGAGAGCAGACAGCCAGCAGACACCGGAGAAGAAGGAAATTCGACGAGTAAAAGAACGCAAAAGAATTGCAAGCAAAAGACTGTCACCTGCAGAAATTAAAGATATGTCAAAAAAAGTAACAAAGAAAATAAAGCATTTACAACCTGTTGCTCAAACATCAGATGACATTTTACCAGAAAAAATACAACAGATACCAAAAAAAGCAACAAAAAAAACAAAGCATTTAGAACCGTTTCATGAAACATTACATGACATTTTAAATCAAACAATACAACATATACCAAGAAAAGCCACGAAAAAAACAAAGCATTTAGAACCTGTTGTTGAAACATTATATGACATTTCACCTGGTGAATATGAAAGTCAAAATCCTATATGCTTTGCAAATAGTCCTCTACTCAAGTCTTTAGCAGTAGAGGTTCATAGTTGTGGGGACATGACTACTCAATGTCAGTTTTGTGAGGCTTATTATTTTAAACAGGAGAGACCCAGAGATGGCCAATGTATTAGTTGCTGTCAAAAAGGCAAGTTCAAACTTCCAGAAAGGAAAGAATTTCCTCTCTATTTACAAAACATTATGACTGAACCTACTTTTCCAATCTACAAAAATTTTAAAACAAACATAAGATCCTACAATAGTGCCATATCCTTTGCATCCATGGGGGCAACATTAGCTGCTAATGTACCAGGACATGGTCCTTACTGTTTTAAAGTCCAAGGACAAATTTATCATCGCACTTCCCATTTACATCCAGAGGAAGGAAATCAAAGAAAAGTGGCTCAACTATATGTCCTAGATACAATGGAAGCTGTTGACCAACGTATGCAGATGGATGAAAATAAAAAATGCTTACCCAGTGTTTTCATAGAGCTAAATAACATTATGGACAACAATCCCTACAGTAAAGCTTATAAAAAATTGGCAGAAATAGAAAATGAACAACTACTTCATGCACAAAGACATCAATTACCAATGCCGAAGGTTAATATGGTGCTTAAAAGAGACAGACATACTAATAAACGTCGTTATAACTTGCCAACATCAAATGAGGTTGCAATGGTGTTTCAGAATGATGAAGGAGAACCACCATTTCAACGAGACATTCGAATATATCCCAGAAATGAGGAGCAACCGTTTATTAATATGAGTATCTTAAGTCCAAATTTAGATCCAATGACATATCCCATCTTTTTCCCACACGGAGAAGCAGGTTGGCAACCAAAATTAACTCTTCCCAGTTACCCAAATGCTAAAGCCCGAATCCGAAATAATGTTTCTATGCTTGAATTTAAAGTAGCTCAAATTGCCATTCGCAATGTATTTAATCCAGTTTTATGTGGTGGGAAACTAACACAACAATGGATTATTGATTCATATTTGCAAGTTGAGGCAAATATTTTAAACTTTATCAAATATCAACAAGATAAACTCCGTGTAGAACAATATTCTGGATTAATGGACTATGTTGCTGACGTGGCTACAAGCAGAGACATGACAGCTGGCAAAGCCATCATTTTACCATCTTCCTTTCAAGGATCTCCTCGGAATATGAGAGAAAGATACAATGATGCTATGGCTATTGTCACTAAATTTGGCAAACCCGATTTATTTGTGACATTTACATGTAATCCACAATGGCCAGAAATTACACTAAATCTACTTCAGATCGACCAGATTTAGTAGCCAAAGTTTTTAAGATTAAATTAAATGAATTAATACGTGACTTCACTATAAATTAGTTATTTGGCAAATGTCTTGCTTATGTATATACCATTGAATTTCAAAAAAGAGGCCTTCCACATGCACATCTTCTAATAATACTTCAAGAAAAAGATAAATTAGATACTTCGGACAAAGTGGATGCAGTCATTGTTGCTGAACTACCAGATCCAGAACTATATGGTAGACTATATGAGATTGTTACTCATCGCATGATTCATGGACCCTGTGGTGACCTTAATCCACAATCACCATGTATGGAAAATAATAAATGTTCCAAAGAATTTCTAAAAGATTATAGAGACAAAACCTATGCCAATTGTGATGGATATCCACTTTATAAAAGAAGAGAAGGAGATAGTGCCATTATTCGTGGAAAACAAGTGGACAATAGATATGTAGTACCCTACAATCCACATTTACTCATAAAGTATAACGCCCACATCAACGTAGAAGCCTGCACTTCCATCAAATCCATTAAATATGCCTACAAATATATTTACAAAAGGTTACGATGCAGCTACTGTAGTCGTCAAAAGTGCAGACAACCCTGAAAGTAGTGAGTTAGTACATGATGAACTTGCATCTCATGTAGATGCTCGCTATGTCAGTGCGCCAGAAGCTATGTGGCGGCTTTTAAAATTTGAAATGCATGATAGATCACATGCAGTATATAGGTTAGCAGTACATTTGCCACAACGACATTTAGTCTATTTCCATGCTGGAAATGAAATGAATGCATTGGCCCAAAGTGAAGATCGTCACACTACACTAACTGCATGGTTTGCATTAAATTCCACTGATGCTGAAGCAACACAATACTTATATATTGAAATTCCATATCACTATGTTTTTGTGAATGGATTATGGAGACCAAGAAAAACCAGAGGCAATAAAATTATTCCAAGAATTTACACAGTCAGTCCAAGAGATGTTGAACGTTTTTGCTTACGGATATTACTTTTAAATGTTCCAGGAGCACAAAGTTTTGAACAATTAAGAACTGTTAATGACATTGTATATGAATCCTTCCATTTAGCTGCAAGACATAGAAACTTACTCGCTGATGATACAGAGTGGGAAAGATGTTTAGAAGAAGCAGCACAATGTCAAATGCCACGACAGATGAGAGAACAATTTGCTTTTTTCTTTGTATCTTCTCAAATGCTCCAAATGCATTAGCTTTGTGGGAGACTTTTAAAAGTAATATGGCTGAAGACTTTATGCGACGATACAATGAACCCATTGCACACTTAAAAGCGTTAATGGAAATCCAAGAAGTCTTTTTAACTCATGGATTAAGTTGTGCAAGTTTTAATTTGCCTGATCCAGGTCTTATAGATGACATTAACTTTGAAGACTATGACATTCAGCTACAAGCAGAAAGAACAGAAGAAAGACTTGCAACTTTAAATACACTACAATTGCAAGCATTTCATGCCATTAAAAATGCTATAGATGATGACATGGTGACAGAGCGTTATTTCTATCTTGATGGACCTGGCGGATCAGGAAAAACATATTTGTACAATTTATTAATGAGTTCAGTACGAGCACAAGGAAAAATAGCAATGGCGTTTGCCACTACTGGAATTGCTGCACTTTTACTAGAAGGTGGAAGAACTGTTCATAGTGGATTTAAACTGCCAGTGCCTATTTTAGAAACTTCTGTGTCAGATATTCGCATGACATCATTACAAGCAAAGAAATTGAAGAAATGTAAATAAATTATAATAGATGAGGCCACAATGATGTCATGCTATGCCCTCCAATGTATTGACCGTTTGCTTCGTGAAGTCATGGATAATATTTTTTCATTTGGTGGAAAGGTAATGTTGTTGGGTGGCGATTTTAGACAAACATTACCTGTCGTTGTACATGGAAATCGAACTGACATTATCGAAACATGTATAAAGTCAAGTACAGTATGGAAACATTTTACCCGTCTTCAACTGCAACAAAATATGAGATCAGAAGGCCAAACTGATTTCAATGATTGGCTTATTAGAATTGGAGAAGGCAGAACAGAAAAAATACTACATTTACCTGACGACACTGTAGAGATCCCACCTCATATGATTTGTCAACAAGATATTCTTTCTGCTATATTTGAAGGGAGCCTAAATAACGAAGAATATTCCGAGCTTGCCAACCAAGTTATACTGACGTGTAAAAATAAAGATGCATTAATACTCAATAATGAAATCTTAAAAAAAAATAATGCAACACAAAGAAATTATCACAGTGCTGATTCTGTACTTGCTGATGACAATGAAAGTCAGGCAAACCTTTCAACTGAATTCATAAACTCTTTAACTCCTTCTGGAATGCCACCACATATTTTGCAGCTAAAGAAAGGTGCAATTATCATGTTACTGCGAAATATGAACCCCAAAAAAGGCCTTTGCAATGGCACAAGATTAATTGTTCAACAATTAAAGGACCATGTTATAGATGCTGAAATTTTAACTGGGACCCATAAAGGAGAGAGAGTTTTCATACCTAGAATAGATTTAGCACCAAGTGAAAGTAGTCTCCCTTTTATACTTCAAAGAAGACAATTTCCCATTATTATGGCATTTGCTATGACCATTAATAAATCACAAGGTCAAACTTTCAAATCTGTGGGTATTTTCTTGGAAGAACCAGTTTTTGCACATGGTCAATTGTACGTTGCGTTGTCACGGTGCAAAAATCCACAGGCTATTAAAGTTTACATTGAAAACAATGAAAGTCAAGGTGATTTATTAGAAGATGGACGTATTTTTACTAAAAACATTGTCTACTATGAAGTACTATAACTTTGCAGGATACAAATTAAAGATGCCAACATTTTTTAAAAGCATTCCAAAATACATAACAATTAGTTGTTTAATTCAGTCATAATTAATGGAAGTACTGTTTATGAATGATTCGCCTCACAAAATACTTGCCTTGCATTGTTAGTAAAAATGATTTTAAAATGTTAAGTCACTATGTTAATGTTTCTAATGTTACAAGTTTAAAAAATATATTTTCAAGTTATTTCATTCAACAGATTACAAAGTGGATGTTAAGAGGTCAAGCACCTTTTAAGTCACAATGTAAATATTGTCTGTTATCTTAAGATTACTACCTACATTAATGTTTATCGCCAGTTTATGTGCTCAGTAATGAATTACTTTAATTACGTACGTTTTAAGGAGAGTTTTACTGTATGCCTTTCTCTACATTCAATGTATATTCAAGTTAACAATTATTGTGATAGAAATTGCATTTTAATACTGATTAATTTAAAGGTCAATTGTTTTTACATTCAAATGTTAATACTTTTAATAAAAAATTAGGTTACAAAATGTTTTCACTATGTTCCTGTTTATAATGTTCAAAATTATACCAATGTTTTGTCAACTTCTAAACTTACATCAAAAATAAAGTTCAAGTTTAAAAATATATACTTTGAAGGTTATTGCTTATATATATTTTAAACTTCATGTTAAAATTCACGACGTTTCAAGAAGGCTTTTTACTTTTTGCTTTCCTATTCATTCAATGTATATTAAAGTGAACAATTCTTCAGATACAAATTACATTTTAAAAAACCATTACATCAACATTTTACAAAAATACACGTTCATATTAAAATACTTACAAGTGACAAAAATATATGTTAATAACTAAACAACTTGACAAACATATACATCACATTGCTGTCATTTTTTGACGGGCAAGTCGCTAGTCATTATATAACCTTGAATCAAGTGAGAATTTTTCAAGACCCTCTAAAGAGGGAATTGAGAAATTTTTAGGGCAAATTAAATTACCTAGAATAACTAAGAGCAATTAATAGAGAGATTACACTGAAGGAAATAGAACAAGCTATTACAGATCTAAAAGTTAATAAAGCCCTTGGTTTAGATGGATTTACTGGGAACTATTATAAGATATTTCTTAAGGAACTAAGCTCTAACCTCTGCAATATGTTTAATGAAATAAAAAATACAGGGAAGATTCCATCTGAAATGACGAAAGCTAATATTGTTAATATTCCCAAAGCAGGGAAAGACCCAGAATTTTTTAAAAACTATAGGCTGATTTCCCTATTAAATATAGACACGAAAATGGATGCCAAGATTTTAGCTAATAGGCTGAAAAAGTATGCCCCTAGCCTAGTCAATTATGATCAAGTTGGATTTATTCCAAAAAGACAAGGCTCAGAGAATACAAGAAGATTGCTTAATCTATTATGGCATGCTAAAGTTAAGGATATACCCTTGCTAACTATCTCATTAGACGCAGTAAAAGCGTTTGATAGGGTAAATTGGCTATATATTTAGGCAGTCTTAGAAAAATTTGGTTTAGAGGAATTTGGCAATAAAGCAATTATGTCACTTTATAGAAATTCTAGAGAGAAGGTGACGGTTATTAATTATGAAACCGAGAAATGTAATATTTATAATGGGACGAGACAGGGATGTCCCCTGTCCCCGTTAATTTTTGTTTTGACCCTAGAACCGCTGGCAGAATTAATACGAACATCAGAGGCCATTGTTGGGTTAACAATCGGGGGAAATCAACATAAGGTATTAATGTTCGCTGATGACATGATACTTACTTTGACAGACCCCGTCAGGTCTCAACCAGCAGTTGAGTTTAGTAAGGTTTCCTATTTTAAAATCAATGAGATGAAATTGGATACATTGATCTTTAGACTTGGAAAGGAAGATAATGACTATCTAAAAAAAAATTCAGACTGAATTGGAATAGTAAGGGCATCTGTCACTTGGGGATACATTTTACAACATCAATTAGGTCTACTTTGAAAAACAATATGGAGATAGTTTTTTAGGCAGATCAGACAGGATATTTCAGAGTGGAAACTTGAACAATTGTCCTGGTCTGTCAGAATTGCGTTGATAAAAATGGTGATTGTTCCCAAAATAACATATATTTGGAGATGTATTCCACAAGTGGCACCAATGTATTTGATTAAAAATATGCGAAGTCTTTTGAATAAATATATTAATAACAACAAGTTTGAAAATTTAAAAATTACAAAGAGATCGGTCGATAAATATTACAAAGAGATCTGTCGATAAGGGAGGAATAGCCACTCCCTCTCTACCAGATATACACAAGGCCATTATGATAAACCACTTACTTGGATGGAATATAGCATCTAAAAAGTCAAAATGGCTTAAATTAGAAGAGGATCTTATGGGGGATCTCCCCCGGAAATACTTTTATGGCTCCCTAAATTAGATATTAGAGATTTAGAGCCTCTATTTGGGGGGATTCGCTCTTTATTAACATTTTGGTATAAGAACAGGAATGTATGGGAACTACTGTATCTAAATATCCTTTGCCAGCTGCACCAATTAGTCTCCTCTACTATAATAATAAAAGTATAGTTCTCCAAAAATTAAAAAAAAGTGGGAATAACAAAAATGGGTGAAATATTTGAAAATAGTATATGTTTATCTCACTTGAGACTATTACAAAAATATCAGACTATAGATATCAATTGGCTTGAGTACATGTCCATCATAAAGGAACTGAGATCCCAAGGTATATGTCTGAATAAATTCAGAGATTATTCAACGATGGAACTCATTATAGTAAGGGGTCCAAGAACCCACACTATCTCTAAATGTAATAACATATTGAAAACCAGAGAAGAAAGTATGAAAGCAAACAGAATGACTAAATGGGAACAAGACATAGAATGTGTATGGACAAAAGAAACCTGGTTTAGAGCATGCTCTTTAGTAAAAAAGACCACTCTATGTACTTCATATAGAGAACTTTATTTTAAACTAATACAGAGGTGGCATATGGTACCAACGAATATGAAGAGAATTAGTAAAACAAATTCAGAAAAGTGCTGGTGAGGATGTGATGATAGGGGTTCCCACTTACACATTTGGTGGGATTGCCCACAGATACAACAAGTTGCATAGAACAGATTGAAGTAATAACAAGTATAAGGATACCTATGAGTCCAGCAATATTGCTATTTCACATGTTTGAGAACCAAAATTTGCAACAGCAGAGATTACTAATTTCTCATATTCTATTAGTCCATAAATGGTATATAGTTAAAAGGTGGAACTCTAAAGAAACTCCCAAATGGTCTGATTTTGAGAGAGAGGACAGTAGACTGGGACAGGGAGTTGGAAAAAGGAATGATACGATATAATAAGAAAGAAGAAAAGTTAGTTAAAAAATGGTTAAAATGGGATAATAAAAAGATCTAATAATACATCCCTGTTCTCTCTATTTGAATACCGTTATTACCATAGCCTATCTCTTTTACGCTGCAGCAGATATAAGGGTTCCTCGTATAAAGACCTCTATGAGATGGTTAAAATAGAGCAAACATTAACATTGTTGGAGTGGTTGAATGATTGTTTTTGTATAAATTGGATAATGTATTATTGCATATATATATAGTATGTATTGGTTGTTGTGATTTTTATGTGTACATTTTACCCATAAATAAAGTAAGGCTTTTTGTGCTAAGAGGTTTTCAACTTACAAGAGGACATCCTTTGAGATTAGAAGTAAAAAGATTTAACCTTAAAGAAATACATGGGTTCTTCACAGTAAGGGTGGTTAATCTGTGGAATTCTCTAAAAAAGGAGGTGGTGACAGCGGATTCAATAGATAACTTTAAAAAGGGAGTGGATATATTTTTAAATAAAAAGGGCATTCAGGGCTATCCTGGATAATTAAAGGGAGTATTGATCCAGGGAGGAGTCCGATTGCCAGAATCTGGGGTCAGGAATATTATATATATTTCCCCTTTTGAGACAATTGGCAAAGTTTCACTGGACTTTTATTTCTGTTTGTCTCTGGATCAATTAACAATTAACAATTAATCTGCATATTGCAAATCAGAGGAGATCTAAAAAGGTTAACCTTGATGGACTAAAAGTCTATTTTCAACCTCAATTACTATGTAACTACTGTATGTAACTATGTATTGTATCTGGTCCATTGGATAAGAACATGTTCTCTGATTCCCATTTTGACATTGCTGGTTATTGACCAAAAATAAACTCAAATAAACACAAACTGCACTTGTTATTAAGATTTAGGTGAGCGTGATCTTGATAACATTTAAGTATTGTAAGCTAATAGAAGATGAAATGTTACAAGGTTAAGGGAGAGTTAACTTAATAAATGAGGTTATTGATTAGAAATTATGGGAAGTGTAGACTAAAGGGTTGTCAGTTTCAGTGTTTAACAGTTCAAAATATGCAGCAAAACCATAAAGTGGTGAAAAAAAAAAAGATTAAAATTCATAGATGTACAGAGATATATACGTACATTTAGCACATTAATCACATATATAGTTGTCATACTGAGAGTTGTCATCATGCTTTGCAAAGCGAGGGATGCAGTTACGGGGGTGGAGGCCCGCGGGACGACAACTGGCACTTGCGCCTGCCATGCGGCGCTCATCTCAAGGCCTGCAGCCCGTAAGTGACAGGGGCTGCAATGAGCCCCTGTGTCTCCTTCCCCCTCGCCATCTACTCTAATACACCCCCCTCTCAGTTGCCCTTACCTTCTCCTGATGCTCCCTCTGTCCCCCCAGATGCTCCCTCTGTCTCGCCTTAGTCACGGCTCCCCCTGCCCTGCGGTGCTCATCTCCAGGCCCAAGGCCCGTAAGTGACAGGGGCTGCAATTAGCTCCTGTGTCTTCTCCCCCCTCACCCACCCCTGTGTCTCATACCCCCCTCTTGGTTGCCCTTACCTCCCCCTGCCCCCCAGATGCTTCCTTTGTCCCCCAGATGCTCCCTCTGTCCTCCAGATGCTCCCACTCTCCCCTTTACCTGCAGTTTCAGTGGTGGTTCAGTGGAGTCCCTCCCTTGCCAGCACTTCCTGTCTGCAGCCTGGGGACTCCAGCATGACGTGAGAGCCACGTCGCTATGCTTCAGACAGGACGGATGAGACTCCTTTTTTCCTTACACAGGGGAGGGGGGGAAATATATAGGGGAGGGGGGAAGAGACACAGAGGAAGAGAGGGGGTTAGAGACACATGTGAGGGAGAAGGGGAGAAGGAGACATAGGGGAGGGAGAGGGGGAAGGAGACACAGGGGAGGGAGAGGAGGGGAAGGAGACACAGGGGAGGGAGAGGGGGGAAATACACAGGGGAGGGAGAGACACGGGGGAGAGACACAGGGAAGGGAGAGGGGGGAAGAGACACAGGGAAGGGAGAGGGGAGAAGAGACACGGGAGAGAGAGGGCGACACAGAAGGCACAAAAGGGACACAGGGGGCAGCACATTTCCCACACTCGGCTTATACTCTAGTCACTCATTTTACCCAGTATTTTGTGGTAAAATAGGTGCCTCGGCATATACTCGGGTCGTCTTATACTTGAGTATATACGGTATGCTATATTGTTATTATTCTTATAAAGTGCAAAGCAAACCACACCATATGAACATTGTTACCTCAACATGTAGTCTTATATTGCAAATAGCACGCATGTTCCTCTACAGCTGTTTCAACTGTTATTCAGCTATGATCTGAAGGTATTCAAATGGCCACGAGGATGTACAGTATGTATACTAATACATTTAGTAAATGCTAAAGAAAAAACACAAAAGAAAAACCTTCATTTAATCAAAATGGATTTTGAGAGTGTAGATGATGAATCCACTAGCATTGTTTTTGAAGTAAAAGTTTATCAAGGTCTATTTTGCAAAGGTCTAGTTTAGCCCCATCAATAATGCAAATTTTAGATAATTTACATTTTTATTAAGTAAAAGTTTAACATGCCTGTCCACTAGGGTATCATTATTGATAGTATAGATATGTTCTAAATCACGTCATCGGAATTGATCAATGGTTTTGCTGACATACTTTTTATTACAAATGCATTGATAACACTAGTGGAACTACAATTAAAGGACTCATTGATGACAACAGTCACTCCTGTAATAGGATGCTGTTTGGTAGGAGTAAAATGTTTATAGGCTTTACAATGCATGCAACAAAACATTCCATGATGTAGATCTAGCCAGGTTGTAAAGGGACTTGTAGTTTGTTACAAACTGCGAATTAAGATGTTGCTCAAACTTTGGCCACTACACTATGTAATAGAAGCTTTTAAAGGCAATTATTCGCTAAGATTATCATTTACCACAAGCAGATACCTGTATTTTGAAAGAATGTATTTTAAAGTATTCCAGTCATTACCATATGTTAATACATATCATAGCTGTTTCTTCTCATTAGATGTTCTTTTAGTGTTTCTTATAACTCTGTCGAGTTTTCATTAAGCGCTCTTTAGTGTGCATGTTAATGGCAATGGTTTACATATCCTCTTGCCTTAAAGCTTTTCTTAGTATATCTGCTTGCAGCGTAAACTCACTTTTGCCACTACTGTTCCTCTGAGTTCTCAAGTACTGTCTGATAGGCATGTCTTTTATAAGAGGCACAGGGTGTAGACCTGACAAGTGGACAAAAGTATTAGAGGCTGTAGTTGTGCCATGAATGAAAGTTTCAGTATTGCTTAGATTATCATTCTACTAACTGAGATAAGTCAATCTTATAAGTCAATGTTAGTCCCAGTATATTTTTATACAGTAAAGCCATAAATGTTTAACATTCATCAAGAGAACCAGTCCCAAAAAACTAAATATTGCTGAAGTAGCCGTACCAAAGTAGTATGTCATAAGTGAAATCCATCATGGATGCATCAAAGGCCTCTCACAAAGCCAGGAATAGTTTGGCATAATTGGAAGCACAAAGTGTCCCCATAGCCAAATCTTTAATTTGGTGGAAACACGTTTTCTAAAATACAATGTACTTCTTGGTAAGTATTAATTGTAACATTATCAACAAAAACATAATAAAAGTCCCTAGAGACGTTTTATTGGTGTTGAAGAAATATTTTGTGGTTTGTAAACCTAAACCTTGTTGGCTACTACAAAAAAACAAGGACTATGAACCCAGTTAGATCCAGGTAATGGTATTTAGAAATGGTAAGTAGAATGATCTAGTTAAGTTAATGATGTATAGAATCATGACAGGCAGACCACAATTACATATTCATTTAAAATAACCTTTATTACACTCTTAAAACCTGAAAAAAATATATATTTAAAAAATATTTATATCCAAATAAGTTTCAGAAGGGTGTAAGACTCAAGTCTCCAAAGTTATTCAAAAGGCAGGCTATAATATCAGGCTTGATTCCCTTATTCAACAAAGATTATGAAATCTTCCTAGATATCCTGAATGTTAACCCTTAACTTAATCACATAGCTGTAGCCATATAAATTACACCCCTGCCAGGTGTCAGAAATCTTTTATCAGGAAAAATAGCACATTTATACAATTTACTTCAACATAATCTAATATGTGCAAGCTTATCATCTACCTAGAAGCTTTTGGTAACTGGAGATTCTAAAGGTCAATCTGTACCATCTGAGAATCACTCCTGCTTCAAACAGATTACACTGCTGCTACAGTATATCTCTTAGGTTGTTGTACTAGTTAAAATCATATTTATAAAACTTACAAACAAGTAATTATAATGTACTCGATTATCCAACTATTGTAACATACCAACCCATGTTCAATAAGAGGGGCCAAACATGTGCCGTAGTTGTTTTACTTAGAAAGCTTAATTGTAAGCTACCTATAAAGGTAGTTGCTAGGAGCTCTATTACATTCCAAGCCAGTAACTCCAACGTGCAGATTGTAACGGCCGTAAACCTCTGCCGCACACGCAAGCTGTAAGAGGGATGTACGAGCTACGTTCGTCCTTCAATTAACAATTGCGGTATAACGTAGTGGGAAACACGCTGTACAGCCAATAGAAGTCTAGGCGTTGGTGGGTTTTTGAGCACTGGAGAGAGAGGAGAGAGAGAGAGAAAGAGAAGGAGCATTGTACGTTTTTGACATTTTGACATCTAAGATAATTGAAGCCTTAATTTACAACACACATAATTACTGATATCACATAATTCACACACATAGATTAATACGTACACATAGCTATACATAGCGGTAGGCCACAGCACATTTACACTTCATCTGTGGTTCATCTGTGTAACACTAGCACCACAGTCAATTACAGGTGACCATGATGTCAAGGATATGGAAACACAAAGCTGTCAATTGTGTATGGAAAACAACTCAAATCATTTTTTTCCATTTCAGTACCCAGGAGGACAAGGCCAACCACAGTGGAACTCGAGGTGGGAGTTGGTGAGGAAGAAGGCCAAGACATTGAAGAGGGGCTGGGACTATCCACATGAGCTGCTCAGCCACGTTCACTGGCATATCAGGAGTGGGAATCACTGCCTGGGCCCTCACAAGCATCAACCAGCCATGCCTAGCTGTTCCAGCCCCCTCCACCGGCCATGTCCTGCCCCAGACATCATCCCAGCTGCCACCGATGACGTCATCATCACAGCAATAGGGGCAGCCCACAACAACACCATGAGGTTCCTAAACATGGGGTCCTCAAACATGGCGTTCCCCAACATGGGGTTAACAAACATGGGTCACCCAAGCCTTCCTGCCGACACCTCAGGGCCTGCTGGGATAACCTTTGCCAATACTGCGGTAACCTCTGCCACCAATGAGGTCACCACTGCCACCAATGCTGTCACAACTGCCACCAATGCCACTGCTGCCATCACCACAGCCACTGCTGCCATCACCACAGCCACCGATGCAGAGACCTCCAGCCCTGCTTTCATAACCTGCAGCCCCATTGCCGTCAACACCACCACCCATGACATTGCGGGAGATCATGGCCTGGTTTGCCAGGGAGGACAAACCACGGCGGAAAAAGTCTGATGAGAGGCTCAGGTTGCTCCCGAGGCAGTGTCGCCTGACTAACACCCTCCTTGCTAGCTCTAGATCCCTCCTGGCTAGCACTAGATCTCTCCATGTAAAGGTGAGGAGGCACAACCGAAGGATGGAGAGATATGAGTAACGGGCAAGTCGTGACAGACACCTGCTAATCGAGTTAACCCAACTCCAGCTTTCAGTTGCACAACAGCAACAGGAGACATCGGCCTCCTCATCTCAGACCTCACCACCACCATCTCAACCAGATCCGCAGGCAGCAGATGTAGTGGCACCACCTGCTCCTCCACAACCAAGGCTGAGGAAGAGGAGGTAGTAGGTCCATCGAGTAAGTCCTCCTCCTGATCACTCTTCGCTGAATACTGATTGTTATAGATGTTGACATACTATTGGCTGGCTACAGTTGTCTGGTTATGGACATTTCAACAATTGATGTTCAATGTGGATTGACCTTGAGATGAGTTGTTGTAGTTAAACAGAATATTTATATGATTGATATCTTGTTCTTGTCTCTGTAGTTGTTAATAGCCACATCTCACAACCATGAAGGCATGTTCTTCATCTTCGAGCAGTACAATACCATCATGTGAGTGAACACTCAACCCAGTTCCCAACAGGCATTCGATCAGTATCATTCACCACTGCAGATCGATCTGAAATGCAATATATGACTAGATATCTCTTCACTAATGAACATGACTGGTGTGAGTTTCAACTATAATGAATAACAGCATCATTCAGTACACAAGCCCCTTCACCGCCAACACTTATCAATCCACAAGGGGACCAGGGCAGCATACACCACAATAATGTAAATTGCTGCATAGCAAAACATAATGCAAGGTGACAAAATGGGAATGGGTATACATCATGGCACAATGGTGTGAGACTTTCCAGGATGGGTGTAGCAGAGATTACCCTTGATAGAGGTGAGTTGGCTGTTGATCCCTGTGCCTATGCACAGCCTCCATGTGTTTTTGCGACCCTTCCTGATGTGTTAGAGTAGATTAGTGTGGCATGCAAACCTTGTAGAACAGCACAGGCAGAGACATAGCTAAATGTGCTGCAGTTCATAGGGTCTCAGAGAGTTGGACACGACTGAAGGACTGAACAATATATAATCAAATGATCCCCCAGTACTTGATATATGTGATGTGGCGGTGAAATATGGCCACTATTTGTGTTCCCAAATGTAGATGTGATGAGTGAGATGAATATCAGATGATGTTTGTATGTTTAGAGGCCACATTATAGCCTCAGTGAGTGAGAAAGGGTTAATATGGCAGCCATATTGATGTATTTTGCTTATGCATGACCATTCCAACATATGACAATAAAAATATATTTTTTATTTACATACTAGCGACATGCCTGTCAAAAAATGACGGTCAATAACATTTGAAGCTATGGTAATGCTGTTTGGCACATAAGGATAAGCTCTTTATACTCTAAGGACCTTCGGTGCTCATTGCGAGCCTTGCACTGAGCGCCTTCGTTGCTCATTGCGAGCCTCTCCTTGTGTGTCCTTTGGCTCCTCTCTATATTTTTTAAAAATACTAATTAATGAATTAATTGAAGAATAAATTAATATAGTTTACCTTTTTCTAATTAATATATGTAACAATCAATAGCCTGAAGAGGTAACGATCTCTTTTTATTGTCCTGCAGCCTATAATGTCCAGTTGGACTGTTGATGGCCTGAGGAGATAGTGTTATGAATGTCCCAACTGTGCATTAGAAATAGTCTGTGTGCGCGAGGGCAAACCGTTGGTTTATTTGTGTATAGCACTAGTTTAGATCCGTAATGTTGTTAATGGCAAGTTAGGATTGTAAAATAGCGTTATTTGTCTATGCGCTACGCTGTTCGCAAGCATTTGCCGTCCTTTGTAATAGTGTATTTTGTACCTTGTATGTTCCTGGGTGAAAGTGGTACGTGGATGGCGGAGTTTTGCGCGGTCCAGGGTCGTGTAGCCTTGTTTTCATTTTTTTTTCGCTTAGCCGATTTTCGAGTGGCGTAACCTGGCAAAATCAACTTAAATGTGCATCTCACCTCATTCCCAGACGTCCTTGGCTGTTCCCCCGTGCTGTGTGTGATGTTTTTGTTGATTTTTTCTTTTTTGTGTGAGTGTTTTGTGTTTTTTGCTTTGCGCCATTCGGTCGTTAACTTCGTATTTTTCCTATCTCATATTTTTTTGTTTCTAAGTCCTGCGTCTCATAATTTTTTTTTTCTAAGTCCCATGTTCGTCAACAGGCGATCCAGCATTTCCTAAGTGTTTGGAGGCTAAGTCCTGCGTGTTTCATTGCCTCCACTGCTCACCTCGCTTTGCAAGGCTTGCGGGCAATGAGCATCTTTGGCGATCATCACCCAAGTGCTGCAAGTTTTAGTGCCTTAACGGCTCGCCTGGCTACGCGAGGCTCGAAGGCGATGAGCACTGTGAGTTAATGGCTAGTCTCGCTACGCGAGGCTCGCAGGTGATGAGCGCCTTTGGCACTCATCACTTAATTGCTCTGAGTTAACGGCTCGCTTTGCAAGACTCGCAAGCGATGAGCACCTTTGTCGCTCATTGCCTAAGTCGTACGCACCACACAAAGCGTGACGACATCTCTTAGTTTGACATTTAGATTTATGTGATTTGATCATTGGGGATTGTTGTGCAAGTAATTCTAATGTCATCCATTGCATTAGCAATATTATTAAGTCCCTTGCAGCCCTAAGAAATGTCAAGCCTGTAAGTGCATTGTGAAATTTGGCCGAGTTAAAGCTCTAGTGAATTCGAGCTGGGTGTGATTTATGGGCTTGAGACTCAAGCCCGTAAGACTTAGCCGCACTGGCAAGCTGTAAAGGGGATGGACTAGCCTGAAACATCCAATTGCAGAATAACACAGTGCCACACACGCCTCTCAGCCAATCACATGCAGGCTAGACAATTTGATTGACAGTGGGAGCTTATAAATTTAATTGACACATACCCATGCGTTGACTGTGATGTAAATTTCAATAGAAGTGGCACGCAGGGCTGGTGCGTTTGATATTTTGGAGTGAGAGTAGAAGCTAGGTGAGAGAGGTAGTTTGCGTTTCTTGCTTGTTTATATTCTATTTCAAGCGTATTTAAACTTAAGACTGACACAAATTTACAGATTACACATATTTGCAAGACACATACGTTAAAGAACACACATTGTGACAAATTTTGAGTTAGGACACACACAAACCCCCATTCCCAAACCCCCCCCATCCCCCACACCCCATCCCCCTACACTTATTAATAACACATAGCACATATATAATTTTTCACAACCCATATTACAGTAATACTTTTTTTGATTTATCCATCTTTTAATTTGCAGATGCATTGATCTTTTTGATTGATTTATATTATATTTCTAAGGTATTTACACTTAAGACTTACACATATTTACAGATTACAGTTTTACAAGTGGATTTACCTTACAAGTAAAGGCTGATAAATTGCAGAGTGCACTAATTGTGCCCAGGTGAGAGGGGTGTGGCTTGACTGTTAAACTAGTATAAAAGGTTTTTGAGCTGTTTTGGGGCTGTCTGCAAGTAACCTTACAAGTAAAGGCTGATAAATTGCAGAGTGCACTAATTGTGTCAAGGTGAAAAGGCAGAAGTTAATATAAACAGGAGAAGGGGCGAATTTGTGAGCTTGCGAACATTTTTAGTATTAAGTGCAATTCTAGTAAAAGCATAGGAGTTTAAATAAAAGGAGGGATTTCAAAGAAAAGGGACTGCAGATTTGTAGTGCAAAGGAGGAAAACTTTTTACAAATATATTATTTTATATTCTTTATTTTTCAAGTACAGTGGCAGGCACTTCAGAACTAGAGATTTATAACATAAGGTATATGCTTGCTAATGCCAGAAGCTTACCAGGAAAAATGGGAGAGTTAGAATTATTAGCAATTAATGAAAAATGGGATTTAATAGGCATTACTGAAACGTGGTGGGATGAATCTTATGACTGGACTGTTAATCTGGATGGTTATAACCTATTTAGGAAAGATAGAGGCAATGGTAAAAGAGGATGAGGGATTTGTCTGCATGTTAAGCCTGAATTTAAGCCTATAGTCAGAGAAGATATTTATGGTGGACCTAGTGATAAAGTTGAATGTTTGTGGGTAGAGTTAAATAGCGGAGCAGCAAATTCCAAAAGAATATTAGTAGGCGTATGCTATAAAGCCCCAAATATAGCTGAAAGTAAGGAAATACAATTATTGTTACAGCTTGGAAATGCAGCTAAGCATGGGCAAGTTCTAATAATGGGAGATTTGAATTACCCTGAAATAAACTGGATAAATGAGACCAGCAGTTCAGCTAAGGGGAGCAGGTTCTTGAGTACACTCAGGGATCATTATCTGGCCCAGGTTATACAAGTGCCTACTAGAAATGAAGCTATCTTAGATTTAGTCATCACAAATAATATTGATATAATATCAAATGTTGGAATAGGGCAACCTTTGGGAAACAGTGATCACAACACAGTCTCATTTGAGATTGAATTAAAAAAACCAAATTTTAAGGGGCCAACAAAAACTCTTAATTTTAAAAGGGCAGATTTTAATGGTCTAAGGGCAGCAATACAAAGTATAGACTGGGACAGAGAACTGATAGGTAAAAACACTGAACATAAATGGACAACAATTAAATCCTTACTAAATATACATACACATCGGCATATACTATGTGGGAATAAAAGTAAAAGGAGTAAATCCCATCCAATGTGGCTTAACAATGATTTAAAGAACAAGATAAGGAGTAAAAATAAGGCAGTAGGAACCTGGATCAAGGCAACTCAGTGGATGTAGTCTTTTTGGATTTTGCAAAGGCTTTTGATACAGTGCTACATCGGAGACTATTGTGCAAAGTAAGAGATACAGGAATTGCAGTAAATATCTTCTCATGGATTGAGAGCTGGCTAAAAGACAGGAAGCAAAGGGTTGTAGTAAATGGAAAATACTCCAATTGTACTAATGTGGTAAGTGGGGTTCCTCAGGGTTCAGTATTAGGTCCTCTCCTAATTTATTAATGACTTAGAGGTAGGATTTGAGTGTGTTGTCTCCAATTTTGCTGATGACACAAAGTTGTGCAAGGTAATTAAATCAGATAATGATGTGCTTTCCCTCCAAATGGATTTACATAAAATTGAGGAATGGGCATCTAAATGGCAGAAGAGATTTAATATGAATAAATGTAAAGTTATGCATCTGGGAAGGAAAAATAACCATGCAATTTATTATCTTAATGGAGCAAATCTAGGTGTATCAGATATTGAAAGGGATTTGGGAGTGCTTGTGAACAACCATCTAGGTAACAGTGCTCAAAGCCTAGCAGCAGCTGTAAAGGCAAATAAAATATTAGCATGTATTAAGAAGGGTATAGAAGCCAGGGAAGCAAATATAATTCTGCCAGTATACAAATCTCTAGTACGCCCTCATTTGGAATATGGAGTACAATTTTGGGCACCACTTCATAAAAAGGACATTTTAGAGCTGGAAAAGGTACAAAGGAGGTTAACAAAACTAATAAGGGGAATGGAGGGGCTAAGTTATGAAGAAAGTCTAACCAAATTAAACTTGTTTTCTCTAGAAAAAAGGTATCTAAGAGGAGATATGATTACCTTATATAAATACATCCAGGGTCAGTATAAAGATTTGTCAAGGGAGCTTTTTGTGCCAAGAGGTTTTCAACTGACAAGAGGACATCCCTTGAGGTTAGAACTAAAAAGATTCCACTTTAAAGAAAGAAAAGGGTTCTTCACAGTTAGGGTGGTTAATCTGTGGAATTTTCTACCAGAGGAGGTAGTGACAGCGTATTCGATAGATAACTTTAAAAGGGGACTGGATTTATTTCTAATTAAGAAGGGAATTCATGGTTATCATGAATAATTAAAGAGACAGTATTGATCCAGGGAGAAATCCGATCGCCAGTATCTGGGGTCAGGAAGGAATTTATATTTATTTTTTTCTCCCTTTGAGACGACTGGCTAAGTCTTACTTTTTTTTTTTTTTTTTCTGTTTGCCTTCCTCTGGATTAATAATAATTTTTTTTTATATATAATTGATTGATAATAAACTAACAACTAAGTAATTAATATTTAATCTGGATTTTGCAGATCAGAGGAGATCTTAAAAGGTTGAACTTGATGGACTGAAAGTCTTTTTTCAATCTTAATTACTATGTAACTATGTAACTATGTAAGGAGTTAGGATACACACAATACTTGCTTTGATTTATCCTTATTACATTTTTGTTTAATGATGGAGGGAGGAGTGAGGAGGGGAAAGGAGTGTGGAGTTGGAGAGGAGGAGTGGAGAGTGGAGGAGGAGAGTGAGGGGGTCATGTGGAGTAGAGGTGGGGAGGAGGAGGTTAGGAGTGAGGAGGGAGAGGAGGGAGGAGAGGAGGTAGGAGAGGAGGGAGTAGAGAAGGGTAAGGAGGGAGGAGAGGAGAAAGGAGAGAAGGGTATAGAGGAGGGAGGAGAGGAGGAGGAGGACGGAGATGAGGAGAGTGCAGTGGTGGGTGGTGGAAGAGGGCCCCGAGGGTCAGGCACATGTAGGAGAGGGACAGAGGAGAAGGGACCTGATCCAAGGGGAAAATGCGGTCCTCCTTAGTGCGATCCATGGCTGCCCCGTCATCCTCTCAGGGGGATCCATGTATTGGAGCGCCCACTGCAGCGTATGCCGTTACAGATCACAGCCGGAATCAAGATAGCTTTAGAAACCAAGAACAATCTAGACCAAGAACCAAAGAATAGATCATATCTAGCAATTGATAGCTAATCTGAGTTGCAATTAGGAGAATCGTCCAGGTTCAAGGCTAGATGTCAGATAGCTAGGGATGCACACAAAACAATGTATTATTCATCATACTAATGACATATACCTTTCTTTTCTATCTCTCAGCATCCAGGAGGAGGTCTGGGTCCATTGGCGAGCCAGAGGTGGGGGCGTCGGCCCCTGCCCAGCAGGAACCAGCACAGAGGGAGGAGAAATGAAGAACATCAGATGGCCCTGGCTATGAGTAGGGGGAGGTCATTGTGGTGGAGCAGTCCCCTCCTGGACAGACAGCCAGCGCCAGCAGATTTGACCCGACCATCCCCCTCCTCGAACGACTATGGATATCGCTGGGGCCCTCCACCTCGCAAGCAATATGGCCAACACCTCCTTCCCCACGCACATTTGTAATAATTCATTTGTAATAATTCACGTTTATTTTTGTATAACTAATCTGACCATATATATTTACAGTATATATGTATACTAGCGAATTGCCCATCAAAAATTGACGGTCATAAAATTGTAAGACAGGTAATGATGTTTGCCACACAATGTAAGTCTTTTGGTCCTCTGACCACCTTTGGCGCTCATTGCAAGCCCCGCGCTGAGCGCCTTTGGCACTCATCGCGATGCTCGCATTGAGCACCTTCGGCGCTCATTTCGAGCCTCTCCCCTTGTGTACTTTTACTCCTCTGAGAACCCTCAGCGCTCAGTGTGAGCCCAGCACTGAGCGCCTTCGGCCCTCCTCTCCCCTGCTCTTTTGTTTTTATATATATATATCTTTTTTTTTATAATAATTAATTAAATTATAAATGAATATACTTTTTCTAATTAATATTTGCAGCAATCAATATCCTGAAGAGCTAACAATCTGTTTGTATTTTCCTGCAGCATAAAATGTGCATTTGGACTGTTGCTGACCTGAGGTGTAAGTGTCAGCAATGTGTTAAGTGTGCAGTATAAATAGGCTGCGTGCGTTAGGGCAAAGCATTTGTTTAGTTGTGTAAATCGCCATTTTAGAATGGTAATGCTATTAGTTGCAAGTTAGCGTTGTAAAATGGCTGCAATTGTCTATGTGTTACGCGGGTCTGGAGTATTTTCCGTAATTTCTAATAGTGTATTTTGTACCTTGTACGTTCTTGGGTAAAATTCTTATGTGCCTGGCAGTGTTTTCCGTGGTTATGGAGCGTGTAGCCTCCTTTTGTTTTTTTCCTTTTTCTTTCAATTTCCGAAACTGTGGAAATTGTGTTTTAATTGCCATGCAACCTCACTCCCTGACGTCCTGGCTGACCCCCCCCCCCGTGCTGTGTGTGATGTTTATTCTATTTTTTTTTATTTTCTTTGTGTTTTTGTTAATTTTGGATGTGCGTGGTTCGGCCGCTAACATCGTATTTTTTTTACCTCCGATTTTTTTTTTCTAAGACCCGTGGCTCGTATTTGTTTTATTCTAACTCCCGCTTTACAGTCTTATGAGCCTGGTGGTGTTTTGCGTGGTTAGGGGTCGTGTAGCCTCGTTTTCATTTTTCGGACTACATTTTTTTTGTTGCTTAGAGGATTTTCGAGTGGCTAAACTCTGCAAATTGTGTTTAAATTGTCGTGCAACCTCATTCCCAGGCATCCTGGCTGCCCCCCCCCCCCCCCCCCGACTGTGTGTTATTTTTTTTGTATTTATTTTTAAATTTTCTTTGTGTTTTTGTTGTTTTTGTATGTGCGCTTCGGCCTTTAAGTTCATATATTTTTGACCTTGTATTTTTTTCTCTAAGTGCTGTAGGTCATTTTCCTTTTTGCAAAGTGTTACAAGCCGTAATTTTTATTTTTGTTCAAACTGCTACGTGTCTCACATTGTGAATGGTGTAATTGAGATTTCTGTTCATCTGTTGTTCCGCGGGTCGTAGGGAGGAGCGCCTATGGCGCTCATCTCCACAGCGCAGTGAATGCCTTCAGCGCTCCTTGCCAGCAACTGTGGCTCTCACTTCACGAGCGCCACAGCTGCTGCTTGCTCGCATAGCGAGCCCTCAAGCATTAGCAACAACCCGTATTGCTCACAACTATATACTGCCTAAGTTGTACGGGGTCTTAGGAATGAGCGCCTATGGCGCTCATCTCCACCAGCGCAAGAAGCGCCTTCGGCGCTCCTTTCCAACAACTGTGGCCCTCACTTCACGAGCGCCACAGCTGCTGCTGCTTGCTCGCATAGCGAGCCCTCAAGCATTAGCAACAACCCGTATTGCTCACAACTATATATGTGATAGAACTATGGTCTGACCTTGGGAGCCTTGGAAAAATCTTGAAATAGCAAGTGCGTCTTGAACCGAAAACATTTGGGAACCACTGAGGCAGTGTGTCTTTAATTACTTTCTGCATGCTGCAGCATGGTTTTTCATATTGGCATGTGCATGACCATTCAAACATATGGTATAATTTTTTTTTTTTTAATGCCTATTTTTCATTGGGGGATTATTGTGCAAGTAATTGTAATGTCTTTCTATGCGTTCCCTAAATTTTAAAGTGCACTGCTGTGTTTATATTGCCCTTTACATGGAGAAACAGATTAATAATCACCATTATACAATAATTATATGACATTTTAAGAGAAAAAAATAAATGTTAAATTAATCACAAAATCAAATAAGCTGTACTAACCAAGAAAAATATTTAATGTGACAATATTAGACTAATACACATGATATTACAAAGCAACTTCCAATAATTAAGCACCTATGTTCCAACAAAAAATGAAGAAATTTGTACTTTCATTTAACCAGTACGGCATTACTGTATTCAGTAGGAAAACCAATTGCTCTCGGGAGAGAGTGCAGATCTACAAGAGAGGAACAGATTGTAGCATTTCAGGGCATGATCATGATCAATTAAGCAAGCACGTAACCAACAATTTAGAAACAGTCAATAGTAAATGAGACCGTCATTATGACATCAGTAAAACATGGAGGTTAGATAAATGAATTAGTGCCAAAGAGTAAAACGATAAATTAGCGCTTAGACGTTCGATATGCGATCGTGGCTCGCAATCCAGCAAAGTAAAAATCTATAAAAATGAATGAAGAAAATGTTTTAGTCCATGTGGGGTGCCTGATATGTATTTACGCCTTGATTCCCGAGATTGATTTAACATGGAAATAAAACATGAAAATAATTTTTGATTGCAGATTTGCGAGCTTGAGACTGTTGTGCAATGAATTCTTATGTCTTTCATCGGTTTCCCCATCTTTTAAAATGCAGTATTGATTTTTTATTTGCTTTTATATTGTTTAACCCCCTTGCGAGTCCTCTCTAGTACTCATACATTTTTTTGCTACATTTGCCATTTACGGGTGTGAAAGCATTTGTGGGCTTGAGGAATTGTAGCAATTTAATAGCAATATGCGATTTTAGCAGTTATAACATTTGCAGGCTTGAAAGATCAAAGGCTTAGCTGGGTCCCAATTATGATTTTGACAGCCCGTAGGGATTTTCAGCCTGTAACCCACAAATTGATTGCGGTAGCAAAAATAGGCCAATTTAATAGCAGTAACTTTTGCGGGCTACATTGCGGGCTACAGTAACTACAATTTAGACAATTTAAAAGGCTCTATGTATATATAATATGGACACTTTGTAGATGTTTTTTTTTTTGTTTTTTTTTTAGCGTTTTAAGCCTGTAGTGGTTAATTTTTATTGTCATATCTCTGTACTGCATTTCAGCTAGCATTGGGCCTTTAGCTTCTTGCAAAGCCTTCCAGTTAGGAGGTATCCCTTTGGGGATCATAGAAAATATTATAGTGGCTTTTCCCATCATTCCATTTGCTTGTATGGGTTTTTCACATAAGTGTTGTTCTATATAATAATAAATATTTTCCTATCTCTTTTTGTTTGTTTATAATATACACTTTTGAATAACTTGGCTTGACAAAGAAATTTAAAGAAATACTGCTTGTATTTTGTATTTCGTTTACTCAGTTTTGCTTTAATGGTCAAAAGCATTTCCTTTATCTCTTAACTTAACTTCTTAGGGGCCTTGAATGTAGATAGGATCAGATCCCTGTTGTGGCACTTAACAATAGATTGAAATTGAATAGACAACAAAAAAGTATAGCGTCAAAACAGAAAATGAAAAATCCATTACAGTTGGTATCACTGCATAACGGTAATAGTGTACCTGATGGGGCAGTTTTCTAATGTTACACCTTTAGATTGGATGGTAAGTTTTAATGCATGTGGAGAGGAAGAAACAAAATCCATCTGTCTTCTCTGTGTGTCTGAACCTTGAGTTACATATAAAGAAAAGACGGTGGTCATACTCCAAGTTACACATACTGTCTAATATTTATAAATGCACTTTAATTGAGTACTTGGTGATAACAAAACTTGAGCAGATTATTTTTAAAGCTTATATCAGGCTTGATTAGTATTCAAACTTACCAGGAATCTCCATCCACTACTGGTGCCAATGAAAACAATGCTTGGTGTGTGTATGCATCTGTCTATTAGGCCTAGGCCTATGGCAGAACATTTTCAGGGTGCCTGAAAATGTTAGTGACGTCCCATAGAATAATAGTTACATAGGCATAGAAATAACTATTTATTGTGCCATTTCTCATATGCATAAATACTCAATAATCTATGATTTGGGATATAGCAAGGGAGTAGGAGGAGTAATAACTGGGTTTTGGGCATGGGTGTGGTCAAGTAAATGGGCAGTGAGGGTGCATAAATCTGCATGGGCATAGGGCAGCATAAAAAATTATATATCCTCATGCTATATTCACTGTTATATTTTAATCTTCCAACTTTACTGGGTATTGTTACTTATACTAATCCCTTGGGTGTTCCCTTATGATGTGAAGGATGAATCTCCCACACATCTAGCCCTACCAGTGCCCAGAGGGAAATCAATAAAAGACATCTGCAAGGTACTGGTGGTGTATAGTGACATATAGTGACATATGAGAGTTCCCTTTTAGAAATAATGGCCCTATATATGTATACAGTGTGAGAGTTGTGCTATATTGAAGATCATGATTAGTTTCTCTCTAGTGAGGTGTAGCACCTCCAAATCATATGCTATTCTAAGAAGCAATTGGCTTGTACAGAAATGCAAATAGGTTTTGTCGCACTATTGAGAAAGCTCCCACCTTAGTTCATTAAAAGGTATTTCTTACCAGGATATGGTATGTTTGTTTGATAAATCTCCCTTCTTTGTGAATAGTTTTATTACAAATATAGAGCCTCATTCAATTTATCATTTGTAAGTTACTGGAGCCCGTAATGGAGTCCGTAAACTAATTTGCTGTTCAAATGTCGTTTTTTTGCAAGCCAAAAACGTCTTACGTGTTTAGGGCTTGAAATCATTGTGATTGTTAAACCCAATTGAAGCCTTTGATCTTTCAAGCTATTCAATTGCAAAAATCCCTCAAGACTGCACCTGCAGTCAACCCCACAAACAGCAAATGGTGGCCCAAATCTTAAGGGTTCTAATAGGACCCGCAAAGGGTTTACAGACTAGTTTGGAACACTGACAAACACATTAAAAGCACACCAATGCACTTTAATGCACTTTAAAACATGGTCAAAGCATTGGAAGGCATTACAATCACTTGCACAACAACTCCCAACAAATTACATTTTAATTTTCTCATATATTGTAATGGTCATGCATATGCCAATATGAAAAGTCATGCTGCAAAATGCTGAAAGCTATTAAAGACACACTACCGAATTACACAAATACATAAAAATGGCTGACATATGAACCCTTTCTCACTCACAGAGGCTCTAAATATAAAGATCATCTCATATACATCTTACTCATCACATCTACATTGCGAAAACAAACAGTGGCCAAATTCCACCACCACATCACATGTATCCAGTACCAATAGAACATTTTAGATTAGGTTTTCAGTTCCTCAGTTGTGTCCAACTCTCTGTGACCCTATGGACTGCAGCACATTTGCTTATGTCTCTGTCTGTGCTTATCCACAAGATTTGCATGCCAAAGATACTGGAGTGGGTTGCCAGTTCCTTCTCTAGTGGACTGTGATTTGTCTGACATCTCTGCTATCACCTGCCCACCTACAGTGGCCCTACATGGTATAGCTCATAGCTTCATTCAGGTACACAAGCCCCTTTACCCCCACCACTTAGCAATTCAGAAATGGACCAGGGGAACATACACCACACTAATCTACTCTAACCTATCAGGAAAGGCAGCAAAAACACATGGAGGCTGTGCAGAGGCATGTGAAGCAACAGACAACTCACCTCCATCAGGGATAATCTCCGTTAGGCCCAACCAGGTGGTCATTTGACAAGATGTTTACTCATTATCATTTGGTGACATCCCATTTAATGTTTTGCTATCAATCAATTCACATTATCACCTGTCATATTGTTATCAGGCTTTCAGGGGAATTATGATACTCCACAGTATCACAAATTGGTCTTTGCATGTGTATTAACCCTTTATTATGATATATCATATATATTATTATATGATCTCTTATGATATTATTACTATTATTATTATTGTTATTTTTATTAAATGTATTAACTTATTGCATAGTAACTAGGGCTCATTAGTTTACTGATATAGGAATGTGATATATGTGGATGTCCCAAAACTCCAACCATTGAAAAAACTCTGACACAGTGAGAACGGTATAACAAATCTTTACATCATACACAGAGCACAATCAGAAATGGACAAGACTATGCATTCATATCATTGGTGTGCTGTGGGTGGATCCCTGAAGGACAAGAGGCTTTTTTTTATAGTCTAGAATAAGCATGATGCATAGCACCTACCAGGGTCACATGTGGTCACTACACCAGTGCAACAGAAATCTGATGAAAAAAAGTATCATCAAAAATCACTCCATTTAATTGAAGAAATCATGAATGTGCATAGCACTTACAACTTGTCTACATCTGCTCAATTAAACAGATGCTTAAACCTCAGGACTGTGCAATCCAATCTAGTTTCATACATACAGTGTGTTTCCCCCAAAAAAATCGGAAAAATAAAAGTGGTAACAAAAAAAGCAGAGGAGGATTAAAAAAAAACATGCATGTACAGTACAGTGCTAAATATTGTAACTGTAACAATATACCAACTCACCTGATACTTATCTGCAAGTATTACTAACCATATGATATTGTTCATCAACATTGATATCACATCCAGCTATACAGGTGTTAGCCCATGTTAAAGGATACTCATAATATCAGCAATAGGGGAAAATACACATTAATACGGAGAGGACACAAAGGTCAGCAGCCAGATTCAATGTTACGTACATCAGACACAAGTTTCTGTTCTCAGACTGATATTGAGGTCAGGATCACATGCTTCACTGGTGCACATATTAATGCTGGATGTCATTACCATTCCATTGTGAGATTTTACAAGTGTACCACCTTAGCGGTATTAGTCTACATTTAAGCTAACAGCAATCATGTTTTAGATATCTGGCTGTATGCTACTACTAGCAGTGGTGCTGGTGGCGGTGGCCTTGGTGAAGGCATGGGGGGAGGAAAGAAGCGGCCGGGCTGTGGGTGGGTGGGGGAGTCCTCTGGGGTGGAGGAGGCGGGTCTGGAGACCAGAGCACTGCACAATGCACCTGTAGTCAGGTGTTGCAATGTGCTCTAGTCCGCCCCCCAACCCTGAAGAGACCGCAAGGTAAGATTCCGTCATCAGATGGTGTCTCCTCTCCTCTCTATTGCACCTTTATTTGGTGAGGAAGTGCCGATGGTGGTGGCCCAGTTGGGAGGGTCTGGGGCCTGGCTGCAGCCTCGCTCCATGGGGGGGGGTCATTGCTGGGCCCGGTGGTGGTGGTGGTGGCCAGTCTTCATAACTCGTGAGGGAAGTGGAGATGGGGTCAAGCTGAAAGAGAGAAAAGAAAGGTATATGTTATTAGTATGAAGAATAATACATTGCTTTGTGTTCATTCCTAGCTATCTGACATCTAGGCTTTATTCTCAATGATTCACTTAATTGCAACTATGAGTAGCTATCATTTGCAAGATGTGATCTATTCTTTGGTTCTTGAGCTTGATTGTTCTTGGCTCCTAATGCTATCTTGATTACAGCTGCGGTCTGTAACTGCATAAGCTGCATTGGGCACACCCATACTTGGACTCTCTATTGGATGATTACTGTTGTTGTGCGCAGGAGTAACAGTGATTTGTCAGCTTCATGGATTTAATGACCCGTCTATCTATCCCTTGTTAATCCCATAGAGGTGACATGTCAGTGTCCTTGTTGGTCATCATGTACATGTGTACTGTGTGTGATGTACATACAGTGGCATGTTGATGTATGTGATATTACCTGACATGGAGGCTGGATCCTGCTGGCCCACCAGGCCTGAAGCTCCAGTGGTGGGTTCTTGGCTCAATATTTCCTTGGGAAACCTCTCCCGCTCATTGTAATGGACTTTCCCTTTTGGGCCACCACTTGTCCTCCTTGGCCATCATCCTCCTCACGTTGGCCCTGTTGTAGTCAAATCAGTGCTTCCCAAACCTCACATCCCTTTCTGCTGTGCCCACTGCTGTTACTGCGGCCGCTACCTCCTTCCATACCAGGGCCCTAGGGCCAGGCCTAATTACTCCCAACCCCGCAAGGATAACGGAGCATCCGCGGATGGCAGCAAGGATCACATTCTCCTGGTGTGTGTAGTTATGGGCCCTGTGCTTGCCCTTAGCCTCTTGCCCTCCAGAATGTGGACGGGGATCCTTGGCTTCCTGAACTGTCCTTGAGGCCTGTCTCTTGCCAGAACTATACACCCCTGGGATCAGGCCCCTCCCCATATGTCCCTGGACTAGATGTATCTAGTTCTCGGGGCACCCTTCCACCACCCACCTCCTACACTTTACTATCCTCCTTTCTTCCGCTCTCCACCTCCTCAAATCCTCCACCACTCTCCTCTCCTCCACTCTCCAGTTTCTCAACTCTTCTGCCACTCTCATTTTCTCCACTCTCCACCTCCTCCACCTCCTCCTCTAACTCCAGCTCCCCCTCCTCCACTTCCTCCTCCACCTCCAACTCCTCCTCCAATTCCACCACCTTGACCTCTCCTCCACCACTCCTCACGTCCTTCTCCACCACTCCCCAGGGCCACCTCTCTCTCCTCCTCGCCTCTCCTCATCTCCTCCTACCCACCTCTCTACTTCTCTCCCCTCCTCTCTCCTCCCTCCATTTAAATCCCCAAAACACTATAAGGATAAATAAAAATAAGTGTTTCTGTATATATATGAAGGGAAAAAAATGTGTATATTATATGTATTTACTAACTGTTGGGGGTGGGGGATGGGGTGGGTGTGTGTGTATGGAGTGACCTAGCTCTATGTGTATTTATGTGTGTAATTTAATTCTTGTGTATTGGTATTATGGGTAATCTGTAAATATGTGTAAACAAGGATTAAGTTTACATCTGCTCTGAAATCTCTTCTACTCTCACTCTCTCTGCATAAACCACCAACTCTGGGGCCTACTTTGGCAGAATCTACAACACAGACAAGGAAAGGGCATGTAGAATGCAGCTTTATAATCTCTCTGTCAATCATCTTCGGCTAGACTGCTTTCTATTGGCTGAGAGGCCTGAGTTATACCGTGATTGGATCTTAACTGTGGACCGCCTCAGCCTGTAACTTGCTCAATTGAATAGCACCGGCATTGTAGACGATCGCAAGCCTGCAGCAGGCCCGCAGACATACAGAGCCTATATACCTCGAGATGCAGCCTTCAAATTGAAGGAGGCTCATTTTTTAATCTGAATAGATCAGTGAAAACTTGTAACTGTTGTATCTCCAAAAGTAGTGTCACCAAAACAAGATATTGTTTTTCTCTGCTAGCACTTGATGGAAGGATTTACATTATATCAACAGAGATCGTGGAGAAAAGCTGAAATAAAGACATTGTCATGGAAACTAAATTTATGTCACCAGAGAGATTGATAAAGGTTACAGGTACAGGCTGCAAGTGAGTGTGGACTGATGTGAGCAGAAACAGCAGGTTCCGGGAGACACCAATCCAGAAGGCTCAGAGAATCCAATGGAGGGCAAGCTGGTGAAATGACAGACTGTAATAGAGAGCAAGACAGGAGGCTGTGGCCTCATGAGACTTATTATTTTTAAATTTGTATAACATAGCAGTGGCCTAGCTACCCAGTTTATAGAAAGGGGCCAAGAAGTGAGGCAGGCTTTTAATAAGAAACTCTGTGGGCAACACTGTCACACATATAGACAAGCTCCTTGAATGCTGATACTGCTCACCTGGGGATGACATCACCACGTGTCACAGTGGATGACATCATAAAGCCTGATCACTATATAGTATATATAAGTAGCTGTGTTATAAGGTAGAGTCATTTCCAACTGGCAGTGGCAAGTGAGCTGTTTGAATGTAATGGCTCATATGAATAGTTTGCGAGAAGGTCTGAGGGAGAGAAACTCAAACTTCCAAATGTTGGTTGTAACAATTATACAAGTAATGAAGGTGAGTTTTTTTTTACCTTTGAGCATATAAATTATGATATGTTGGGGGAACATAATATGTTTCTAAGTTTAGTATGTAAAAGGTCTGAGAGATCAAGGAGGAGGTGGGATGATCTAGAAGTGGGATACTGATGTTCATAAGGCTATATTTAATAAGGTCAGAGATTTCACACTAGTGAAGAGACCTTTCAAATCCCTATGTTATTCTATGAAGTAGATTCTTTATATTTTATATTAATGATTATTGCAGTATATAGTAATTCCTTTTTTACTTAACAAACATTTTTGTTAGAGCGACAAGCTTTCAAGAGTTGTAACTCTCTTTATCAAGTCAGAAGCAATACTGATAAAGGTTTAACATGAGCATAAATTAAAATAAAACTCTGTAGCACAAGTGGCCTTTCGATCTAGCCATGCTCTAATTATCATTGTCAAGCAATAGATGTTTTAATAAAAAGTGAAGCCTTTTAAAACAAATAACATGACAAGGAAAGTGAGAAGCATAGTCTACAGTCTTGTTATTACTCCGTTTTAATATAATAAATAAACAGAAACTGGAATTTTGTATGATTTTCATATGCTTTTCGCACAACACTTACTGACATAATTATGACAGTAACAGAGTGTTAATTAAAATGTGTTTTATGACACCATGCCCAAATCTCTGTCTGTTTCTTCATTCCATTTCATGAAACTCATGGCCTTGATGCAAAGATCTTATTAATACATCACCCATCTGTATCTTAGCTTACATATTACATGTGCTTATTGACCTCTGTCCCTGCTCTTCTTCTCTATAATTACATGATCCTGCTGCACCTCATGGGATATTTTACTAGCTGCTCTACCATCTTTTTCATAAAGCCTCTATTACTTCAAACTCCTTACGAACCATACCTTTGTGAAATAATACTTTGTGAACCCATATGTTTTCAGTTTAGTCCCCTTAAAGACTTGCTTTACTGAGATAACTTTTCAACAAGTCACTTATGATGCAATCGCATGACTAGACAATTATCTTTACCTATTTAGTTATCCCTTGTCTTAATCTCCCCCTATAATCTATTTACTCTTACTTTACAATGTTATATCTAAAACCTCAACAACGTCTTATATTTACAACTTGACTTGATAAAGAATAGTATTTTAGAAATAAAAAAATAAATAAATTCACCCTATATATTTTACTGCTTAATTTCGGCTGGAGATTGACATTTACTCTTTTTCCTTTAATTGATTAGTCACATGGGAGAGTCCTTGGATACAGATAAGATCTATATTCATTTGAAATTGGAAAGCTGATGCAATTTTCATTTGGGTATCCCTCCAAGGTTACAATTAAGTTAAAAGAAAATAAAGCAGTGGATACTTACACAGAAAATTAGCTAAAAATTGTATTTTGATATATATACTTGCTAGAAAAATTGTGAGCACTTGTTCTATAAATTATCCCTGTATAAATATATAATATATATAATATCATTGGTGCTTTAACAGGTATGATCACATAGCTTGCACACTTTTGATATTTCTTTGTATAGTTCTGGAGAATATAACTGTCTCATTAATAATATAATGGCAATATTTTGGCATGTTAAATAGATACCAGAAACCAGAAAGAGAGCAAACAAAATACACTGCTGCCCAAATATTAAAATAGTGAAATAATGGTATTTAATTTCTTAATACAGTGACTCAGTGATGAGGACTTATTTAGTAATATTTAAGTTATTTGGCAAATCAATACTGATAGTAATTGTATGTATTATTAAATCTAAAATTCTGTTTGCTAGGAAAAGAGTTCCAGGTGCTACTGAAAAAACTGTTGTGAAGGTCAATATGACATTTTCCGGAGGACATCCTTACCTAGTTATTTATCATCAGCTGCTGCAGAGCTAAGGTTTGCACACAAAGGCCACTGCTTCTTTATTAGCTGAGAGGAGTTTATTTTTTTGTACTCAGGGTTGCTTATCAATTCTGTATTACATTTCAGCATGGTTTCATAAAAATGCAGTGGGCAGTAGATGGTCCTTAACATTGTGTGAAACTCTGCTTAACAGAGCAAGCGAAAATGCCAAGGTCTTTAGAAGAAAATGTAACAAATGTAAAAAATCTTAAATCTATAGTACAGTTTGAAAATAAAACCCAAATTAGTCATAACAGTTTATTTCATTCCATGTCTGTGTAAGCTCAGAATCAAATTTATGTCACAGTGATGTGGTAATCAATATAGAATTTATCTGGGCTTAATTCAAGCTGATACACACTGGCACTAGAACCAAATTTCATTAAACTTACATGTAACACATGGCTTTGAGAAAGTATACAGAAATAGTAGTCAAATGTTCGCGAACGGGCGAACCCGGCGAACCGCCATAGACTTCAATGGGCAGGCGAATTTCAAAACCCACAGGGACCCTTTCTGGCCACAACAGTGATGGGAAAGTTGTTTCAAGGGGACTAACACATGGACTGTGGCATGCCGGAGGGGGATCCATGGCAAAACTCCCACAGAAAATTACATAGTTGATGCAGAGTCTGGTTTTAAGCCATAAAGGGCATAAATCACCTAACATTCCTAAATTGTTTGGAATAGCATGCTTTAAAACATCAGGTATGATGTTGTATCGATCAGGTAGTGTAAGGGTTAAACCCGCTTCACAGTAACAGTCCTATCTCCCCGTTTAATGCACTGCAAACAACAGCAAACAGTCCCTTTGCACAACCGCAAACTCCCCATTTGCACAAGGTTGGATACCAAGCTAGCCATGTCCCGTCCCTTGTCCTCAGTGATGTCATTGAAGGTCTCTTCCTCCACCCAGCCACCAAGGGTCCCCAAAAGGTGACAACAAGCTCCCTGGGATGCCTGCTGTGTTTGGTCTTCCACCTCCTCAAAGCCACCTTCCTCCTCTGACTCCTCTTCTTCAGACTCCCAGAGTCTGGGGGCTTCCACTGCCTAGCATGGAATATTATACACAGGTCAGAGTCTGGGGGCTTCCACTGCCCAGCATGGAATATTATACACAGGTCAAAGTCTGGGGGCTTCCACTGCACAGCATGGAATATTATACACAGGTCAAAGTCTGGGGGCTTCCACTGCACAGCATGGAAGATTATACGCGTTGCCTCTGTCTGCGTTATTATAAGATGTGTACTGTGTTAAGTAGTACTATTCCTATCGGTTTAATCCCTGTTACGTCCACTATCAGGGGACGTGTATATGGCATGGATTTTTGGAAGCGGGAGATGGAAAAAGATGCTTGGTTGGTCCTCCCACTTCAAATTTGGGGCACTGCGCGTGCAATCTAAGGTGCCACCAGATATGAGTGTCACTGTGCACTGGCAAAAGTTGGCAGAGTAGATGCAATAGGCTTCACACACACGCCTGTAGGCAGGCAATTGCTATTCAATCTATTACAGTCAAAAAAGTGTTGTTTTATGTCACTGTACACTACGGTTGCACCAGATATGACGTTTCACTGTGCACTGGCAAAAGTTGGCAGAGTAGATGCAATAGGCTTCACACACACGCCTGTAGGCAAGCAATTGCTATTCAATCTATTACAGTCAAAAAAGTGTTGTTTTATGTCACTGTACACTACGGTTACACCAGATATGACGTATCACTGTGCACTGGCAAAAGTTGGCAGAGTAGATGCAATAGGCTTCACACACACGCCTGTAGGCAGGCAACTGATATTCAACCTATTACAGTCAAAAAAGTGTTGTTTTATTTCACTGAGCACAATATAAGCTGTTAGGTGTTAGCCTGTCACACACACACGCTGGCAGGCATATGCAATTAGATTACACAGAAAAAAATTATAAAATAAAATAAATGATGTTCTAGCCCTAAAAATGGCTTTTTGGGTTGCTGTCCTTCAGATGGTAGGCTCTGGAAGGGAGTGTATGCTGCTGATTGGCTGGAATGTGTCTGCTGACTGTGAGGTGCAGGGTCAAAGTTTCCCCAATGATAAAGAATAGGGGGCGAACCCAAAAGCGCATGTGTTCGCCATTCGCAGCGAACGCGAACATGCAAAAATCGCAGCGAATAGTCCGCCGGCGAACTGTTCGGGACATCACTACTTAATAATTTAAATAATTTTCTGACTACTGGCAAATTATGTTGTAAACCCATCCACTTTTGAGGCATTTGTATATATTTAGCATTAGAATAATCTACCAGGATAAATATAAAATAATATATGATAATGTCATACCAAACCATCATACACGCTACATAATTTAGAAACAGGGTGGACTTAGTATTTATTGTATACGTACAAAAATGATAAAAAAAGTTAATGTTATGAATGTTTTCTACTCTATGTTTAAACATATTATTCAATAACAGAATATCCATTAATTGTTAACCTTTATAGCATTTACTGTTTTGTCTTCTTTATAACACTGTTATATAGTGTATAGCTTTTATAGTATTCTTGTATAGTGGTATAGCTTTTATGTTATTCAATACAAAAGCCTTTTGATTTGAAATGTTTTTAAATTCCAAGCTTTTATCAAAAAATCCCATTTGGTAGTACTGTATAAATTACACTAGCCGTTTATGCATGAAGGATAAGAATAAAAACACTTTTAAACACACTCATGATTTAAAAGTAAAACAAAATACTTGAATGAATGGTTACCTTTGGAGACAATCTTTTTATCAGGCTTCAGATATAATGCTAGATATACAGCGCCTTGCAAAAGTATTCACCTCCCTTGACTTTTTACCTATTTTGTTACATTACAGCCTTAAGTTCAATGTTTTGTTAATCTGAATATTATGTGATGGATCAGAACACAATAGTCTAAGTTGGTGAAGTGAAATGAGAAAAATATATACATAAAACTATTTTTTAGAAATAGAGAACAGAAAATTGGCATGTGCGTATGTATTCACCCCATTTGTTATGAAGCCCATAAAAAGCTCTGGTGCAACCAATTACCTTCAGAAGTCACATAATTAGTGAAATGATGTCCACCTGTGTGCAATCTAAGTGTCACATGATCTGTCATTACATATACACACCTATTTTGAAAGGCCCCAGAGGCTGCAACACCTAAGCAAGAGGAACCACTAACCAAACACTGCCATAAGGACCAAGGAACTCTCCAAACAAGTAAGGGACAATGTTGTTGAGTCAGGAATAGGTTATAAAAAAAATATCAAAATATTTGATGACCCCCAGGAGCACCATCAAATCTATCATAAACAAATGGAAAGAACATGTCACAACAGCAAACCTGCCAAGAGACGGCCGCCCACCAAAACTCACGGAGCGGGGAAGAAAAGTCTGTGGTCAGACTTAAAGATTGCAGAGTCCACAAGCACAAACCATCCAACTGGAAGGAGCAGGAGCAGTTTTGCAAGGAGGAATGGGCAAAAATCCCAGTGGTAAGATGTGGCAAGTTCATAGAGACTTATCCAAAGCGACTTGGAGTTGTGATTGCCGCAAAAGGTGGCTCTACAAAATATTGACTTTAGGGGGGTGAATAGTTAAGCACATTGACTTTTTCTGTTATTTTGTCCTATTTGTTGTTTGCTTCACAATAATAAAAAAAAAAAACATCTTCAAAGTTGTGGGCATGTTCTGTAAATTAAATGATGCAAATCCTCAAACAATCCATGTTATTTCCAGGTTGTGAGGCAACAAAACACGAAAAATGCCAAGGGGGGTGAATACTTTTGCAAGGCGCTGTATGCAATTGATGTTGGACCAAAAATAAGGCATAAAGCAGTTTCAAGCAGATATATTTAACTAACTGGCTTCTAGTGAATAAGAACCATTACTATTATATTTATTTTCACAATACAGCTATTTTAGCATTTATGTTGCCATGATAGTTTGTCTATCATTTAATTAAATATATGAATTAGAGTGGAATAAAAAGAATATCCCTATGGCATGTTTTGTATTATAAATATAATGGTATTATTGTTACTTTGAACACTATGACACATATAATTTATTTTACTCTATACCTACTCTTTTCAGACATATTAGGAAAAAAAAAACAATTGTGAATAATTCTGATGCTTTAAAATATGTTGAAGATTATGTTTAACAAGGATAACCATAATACTTAATTGCTTCTTTTCTCTTAGGTCAATTATTTAATTTTACTTTACAACGATAACTGAAAACCTATTTTTCTTATCTTTTAGTGAAACAGCAAATGCGTATTTTAATTATATTTTTCCCCAAAATGTTTTATTGTTTTTACACAGCATATCAAACAAGACAATAAAGCAAATCAACAGTGCTATATAAATATATTATAATTTTTTTCTTTATTTATTTTTGTTTCTGTAGTGTAGCTAAGTCTCTGTATTGTAGTGCCCCCCACCCCTGCCCACCTGACCAGGGCTCTCCTAAGCCCACTCTGGAAACCCTCAGCTACCTCCCTTCCTGAAGGAATTAGGCTGCAATGAGCGCCAAAAGCCTAAGTCCAAAGGCACTCATTGTAGGGCTTGCAATGAGCTCCGCAGGCACTCATCATGAGGCACGTACGAAGATTTGCTGCAATAAGCACCGAAGGAGCTCATGCCAGCTCTCGCAATAGTGCCTTTTCAGTGTTCCTCTAAGGTCCTCTGTCCAGTCAGAGATGTCATGTGCCCCATTATACTCCACCAATGGAGATTGAAGATGCCCATAGCCAAAGCCAGTAACACTACCTAAGCCAGTAAAACTACCTAAGCCAGTAACGCTTTTTACCTAAGCCAATATCACTTTACCTAAACCAATAACAATTTACCTAAGCCAGTAACACTCTACTTAAGCCAGTAACATTTTTACCTAAACCAATAACATGTTACCTAAACCAGTAACACTTTTTACCTAAGCCAACAACACTTTTTATCTAAGCCAGTAACACTTTATCTAAACCAATAACACTTTACCTAAACCAGTAACACTTTACCTAAGCCAGTAACACTTTTTACCTAAGCCAGTAAGTAACACTTTACCTAAACCAATAACATTTTACCTAAACCAGTAACACTTTATCTAAGCCAGTAACACTTTTTACCTAAGCCAATAACACTTTACCTAAGTCGTAACACTTAGCCAAAGCCTGTAACTCGCAAGACTGCCAAAAAACTAACAATAATGTACAAAATAAGTTAAAAACCTCACACACAACTCAGGGGGACAAACAGGCATCCTGTGAGCGAGGTTGCAAGCTAATTTGACCCATAATTGCAGTTTTTACGAGATAGAAAAGAATGGCCGCAGAAAAAACGTAAATTTTCTCGAACAGGATGAAAACAAGGCTGAAGCCTGTAACTCTTAGCCGAAACCAGTAACTCTTAGCCGGAGCCAGTAACTCTTAGCCAAAGCCAGTAACTGTTAACCTAAGCCAGTAACACTTAAGCCAAGCCAGTAACTATTAACCTAAGCCAGTAACACTTAAGCCAAGCCAGCAACACTTAAGCCAAGTCAGTAACATTTAACTCAAGCCAATAACACTAAGCCAAAGCCAGTAACACTTAGTCGAACAATGCAGGCACGCAGGACCTCACAATGAGCGCCGAAGGTGCTCATTGCAAAGCAACAAACTTACAGGTTGGACGACACCTGCAATAACTGGCAAGGCCAGTAAAGTAGACTGGATGTGAGGCTTGCGATGAGCGCTGAAGATGCTCATTGCGAAGCATGAAAGTGGATCAGACTTGCAATTAGCGCTGAAGGTGCTCATCGCAAGGCCCATAAAGTAGACGGGGGGGGGGGGAGAGGCTCACAATGAGCACCGAAGGCGCTCCGCACCGGGCTCGCAATGAGCACTGAAAGTGCTCAGATTGTGTGGCAAACAGCATTTCCTGGCTTAACATTATTTTTGCCTACATTTTTGATGGGCAAGTCGCTAGTATAAATATCATGCTCTCAAAAGTGTATTTAAGATCACAGACTCACTTAATTCTGCCCGTGCTAGGGCTACATATGCCTGCTGTTCGATTACAAAATAGGTCTCTTATAATATCCTGCCCAATATAGAGCTGCTGCTAACTTAATACTTAAGCAAACGTAACAGCAGTCTTGTTGAATCCTGCCCTTATGTGGGCCATATGAACTTGGCACAATACTTGTAAGCCTGACACACACACTGGCTAGCGGTCAGGCAAATGAACTTAGATTGGCGGTCAGGCAAATGAACTAAGATTTAACAAAATAAAAGTTTTGGTTTTTTAAAAGTAGACAACTAGTAAACAAGATTGGATTGATTGCACTGTGCACATACAGTATAAGCTGTGAGCCTGACACACACACTTGCTAGCAGGGGCTAGCAGGGAGACAGGCAAATGAAGTTAGATTAGACAGAAAAAAAAAAAAAAATTATCTTATAACCCTAAAGAGGGCTTTTTGGGGTGCTGTGTTTACAGCAGAGATCTGATGAGTCCTTCAGCACTGCACTGGACACTGAATAAACTTGCCTAGCTATTGATTTCCCTATTCAATTAGCATCACCTACACTCTCCCTCCTCTCAGTAAGACTGCAAGTTAGTTTTGATTCCAAAATGGCTGCTGTCCATGAGGTAGAAGGGTCTGGAAGGCAGGGTATGATGCGCATTGGCTGGAATGTGTCTGCTGACTGTGAGGTGCAGGGTCAAAGTTTGCTCAATGATAAAGTATAGGGGCGGATCGAACATGCTAAGTTCGCCGGGAACAGTCCGCCGGCGAACTATTCGTGACATCTCTAATTGGGAGCATTAATATTGTTTCTAAAACCTTTGATTTTAACAGTGTATATATATATATATATATATATATATATATATATATATATATATATATATGTGTGTGTGTGTGTTTGTCTATGTACTGACCTATGCATAAGTTACTCAGTACGTTGTAACCCATTTAGAACACCCAACCCAAATAATGCAACTGACACCAAATGTGGGATAAAATATAAAACATAAACTACAGCGTCGATTGTTCAAAAGTATCAAGTAGCCCAAAACCAACAGAGGCCTCCAGGAACTACGTGCCCAGACCAACCGTTGTCTGAGACCATCACCAAAATAATTGGGCTCCAACCCCGTGAGAGATACTCAGCATGTTCTCTAGCCTGAACAAGGGTGGGAAAGCCCCAGGTTTGTTAAAGTGACTACTCACCAATGACTTCCTAGCACAAGCCCGGTCAAAAGCCCCCTCCGCCATACTTTCTCCAGGGGCTACCTTGACCTGTGAATAAGTGACTGAGTACGTTATAACTCACATAGCACCCAACTCAAATAATGCAACTGGCATCAAGTGTGAGATTAAAACAGGCCACAACTTTATTGATAAAACATTAAACATAAACAACAGTGGTAAATGCTCAAAAGTATCAAGTAGCCCAAAGCCAACTGAGGCATCCCAGGATCCCTGTGCCAAGGAGACCGCCAGACAAACCGTGGTCTAAGACCATCACCAAAATAATTCAGCTTTACCCTGTAGTGACCCACCATCGAGCTCAACTTGGCAAGCCCTGCCAACCAAAAATGCTGGGGACTGCTTAAGACAAACTTTTAAGGTATAATTAAACATCTTAAGACTGACCTCAGTGAGGTGCACCCCATCCCTTAAGAATTATGTGGGAGCCCCCAGGGTCTGAAAGTCCCCCCAAACACCTTATAAAGTAGGAAATCGTTGTATTTAACTTCAATCTAGCCATATCTAACTTAACAGGGTCCCTTGCTACTCTCCAATGAACACGTGGGGCAATTTACGACCATATGATGACCAAGCCAGGAAACAAATCAATCAGATCCATAAAATCTCTTTTCATAACCCTAATCAGCTCATTCAAAGGGACCGAACTCAAATCATTACCCCACAAGTGAACTAATATCCCATTGGGTGGGTCAAATATACATGTGTAACCCATTAACAACTGCAGCAACTAATCCCACCTCATGTCCCTTACACCAATCCACTTGATATCAAAATCCGAAGCATGAAATCTCAGTTACTTGCCTCTGTCCTGGATTGCAGCCAATCTTCTGGCCCAGTAAATAAAAGAATGAACTAAAATCCAAAACCGGAAAGAATTACCTAAAAGAAAATTGCAACATGCAACATTATAGGGGCAGCAAGGGCCTTTAATGGGGTATAAAACCACAACCTTACCCTTACCTAACTAATTTAACTACAATATTGACAAGTATGTATTTTTTACTGTTATATCTGACCACAAAAGCCCTCCCACAGCCCATTTTGTGTGGGAAGGCTATTTGGCATGAGAAAAATATGCATAATTAACTGATGCAAAGTATTTCCTGATTCCATTGTTAATTGATGCACCCTTGGGCTAAGATAGGTTATGTATCAAGCGAAAACGGACTGTTTCATTTTTAAGCACTAAAACTAATGGGGAAACCTTTACATTGGGTTAAGTAATTCCACAAATGGGCGCACTAGTCTGCCCATGCCCACTTCATTTAGCAGCTTTTCTTGAACCAAAGCAAGGCTTTCTCTAGCTGATTTCTGGTTAGGGCCATCTGAAGCCACCCAAGCTAGAAGAGGGAATTAAGAAACCATCTGTGAAACCGATATAAAGTAGATTAGCATCAGCTGACTGAACCCTAGTGAACTCCCTTAGGCAAGGCAGCTTTTTTTTTGTGGCAACATCTGCCTTTTGGGACCTAAACTACATTCAGAGCATTCATGCCTGAATTTAAACAATATGCCCCATTTGCACAAGTTTTCATTATAGGAAAAACAACAACCACCCTTTTTTCCTATTGCTGGGTTCCCAAATGTTGTCACACCCGATGCTGTTGGCCTCTTTTTAACCAGCTCCCCATGCCTCAGTCATCTCGCTGCATCTCAGGCATTACCCCTATCCTCATGCTGAAGTACAAGAATTGATCAAGCGGGAGCAAACAAAAATCACTATAAACTCTCTCCGCCATATTTTTTCTTTAGACTCAAGAATGGCATGTTTGCCAATGGAGCCAATAGAACACAATAAAGGCTTGTTAAGAGCAGTGTCTGTCTGTATAAGCACAGAGGATTCATTGGAACTGGATTCTGGATTTTCTGCAACTACTTCTAAACTTTTAAATGGCTGCAGCCTTGGCATCGTCGACCGTATTAGTAGGCTGGACAGATTGAGGTGTGTCCACCCATGCCCTTAGCACACCCGCCTCCCTATTCTGCTTTTCAAACTTAGACAAAAAACCTTTCAGTCCCATCTAGCAATCCCTGAATAGATGTTTTTGTAGGTGTATCCAGCAGCTCATCTGAAGGCCTAGCTGTGAATAGCCCGGCACTGCACGTCTCTCCTGATGTCCCAGCACCAGGGTTCAAGTTATCTCTGTCCCTTTCAAGGGCAGAAGACCTCTCTTGGCCACTTGCTCCTTATGTATCCCTGCCCCAATCTGTCCTTCTCCTTCCTCCCATTTCTCCATGTCCCAATGTGAGAAAGGCGTAGTTACACAGGTATAGTGTGCCCTGCTTAAAGGTCATATAGAATAGGATCTGTTTCTGGACACATTGTCTAGTTGCCTAGTATGAGAGGTAGTACCTAGATCCAGATGTGGGGAACAGGATCGTAAGGAGGTGTGTCTCCAGGAATGTAATGGCAGAGGGCTTAGTATTCCACGATTATTGTCATCCTGCCTACCCTTTACTGTGGAAGACAGTGAATTCTGACTCCTTTTAGGGTGCTCATCACATCTATTGTAATCAGTGGGCTGCGTTTCCTCTGCATGCATTTGTAGTGCCTATCACGTGATGTAGTTGGCTGTGTCTCATGAACAGGTCAAATTTCGGCACTACCATGTAAGATGAAGCCATTTCTGATGATGAACCCTTGTAACAGGGTTGGCTGTACTGTCCTTTTAGAAACACATCTGGTAGCCCCCTTTTTTGTTTGGACAGAGAGTTGCTCAACTGTTGCGTTGACTGGCTCTCACACATCTTCGAAGTCGATGTTCACCTCTGACATCAATGACACATGGTGCTCCTCAGTTTTTTGCAGTTTAATTGCAGTGCCGCTGTTTGTCCAGTCACGGTACACTTTAATCACAGCAGCAGGCGAACAGTGCACAAACTGTGCTGTTACAGAATTACTGCCAACCTTTGGCCCAAAAAACAATGATGATTCCCTTGTCAATGTCAGATAAATCGCACATTTGTCCATTACAGCGATTAACTTATATGTGTGCTGAATATCTACATCTCACCTTATATGTCCATCAAGCCAGCTCACAACTGGGGCCATCCATTCACTAGCTCTGCCACTGCACTGAGAATCACATCAACATTTCTCAACATTGTTGCTTGTGAAGCTGCTTAAGATTACAAGCATCCAATTATTTATTTAAGACTACTATATGTATTCTGAGCTACAATTGCTTATCTAGACAAAAAGTACTATACATACGTATGATATCAGTCTCTTTTCCTGGCATCCTTGGTGTTCTGCAGTGAACTCACTGTTCGCTTTTTTGGATTGACTGACTTTTCATTTTTTTGGATCTATGTAATGTCAAGTATACAAGACTATGATTTGCCCAGACTAGGAAACTGCCTTTCAATGCAGTGTTCCACTTTTCCTTTCCTTTTCATGTGTCAATTCTTTCTCCATTAAACATGCCAGGTCATAAGTGCCAGGAAACAGAAACAAAATAGAACTGAAGTAGAAATGATTATATAAGAAGCATCCCTGTGGGATCTACTACGTCACACTACATGGCAAGCCAAGATTTCTGGTTTTCTTATAACTTTAAAACCATTAAGGATCATCATATTTATTGAACAGTGCACACAGGCTCCTTAGGGGCATGATAGTTGCAAAGCACAGGATGCGATTGACAGGGAACATTTCTACACTCATAAAGAAGACAGTATTGCAAGGGTAGTGTTTGTCTCCTTATTATCAACCTTTGTACATCTATATGGATATGCCTTCACAGAATTTATCCAGAAAAAAAGAAATTTCCCACAACCACAAATGCTCAGAAAGATAACGTGATTAGCTATCACTGGGAAAATCGAATATTTAAAATTATTCAAATTTGAGCTCATGCCTATAAAATTGGGCTTTTTGCCAACTATATTGAATTAAAAACCTCTTACTTGCCTATATTCTATTTTAGATTGTGATGAGAGCCCTGATGGGGAAGAAGCCTGTAATAAAGTAAGGTGGTACTTGCTTCCCTTTCTTCCCCAAAAAAGCCTAATGCAGTCTTCCTCAAAGGAAAGACTTTCCTGGCCAGCATTAGATGGACATAACACCCCTGTGCTTTTGTATTTCCATTTTTAGGCTACCACTGTGATTACCACGATTCCCCATGTTTGGACTGTCTAGGGACTGGAGACACTTATCACCAGTGAATACGGTACTTCTTGTGTCAGCGTGTTTTGGGCATTGTGTGACTAACTCCTTGTTATTCTGATTGTGTCCCTGTTATACAGGACTGTCGTGTTATATATGGGGCCTCATTCAATTGTGATTTGGCCAATTGAATAGGGCTCTATATAAGGTCTTAACTAACTAAAAACTTCTGTAAAAAAATATGCTCTGTTCTTATATAGAGCCCTATTCAATTGGTCAAATTACAATTGAATGAGGCCCATAGAGTTTGAGTAGTTTTGTAATTCCTGTACTATGATTCAATTATTGTTTGCAAGAACAGGTCCACTGCATAACTAATGTAACACACCCAATAAAATATATATGCATCTACACATGGGCCCTCATTCAATTGCAATTTGGCCAATTGAATAGGCCTCTAAATAAGAGCCCTATTCAATTGCGATTTTGCCAATTGAATAGGGCTCTAAATAAGCACATAATATATATTTTTTTAAGAAGTTTTTAGTTAGTGAAAAACTTGCTTTTGGATAGATGCTTAATAACTAAAAACTTCTTTAAAAAATATATGTGATGTGCTTATTTAGACCCCTATTCAATTGTCAAAATTGCAATTGAATGAGGGCCTTAGCACATAGCATATATTTTTTAAAGAAGTTTTTAGTTAGTGAAGACCTTGCTTTTGGATCGATGCTCACTAACTAAAAACTTTTGTAAAAAATATATGTTATGTGCTTATTTAGAGGCCTATTCAATTGGCCAAATTGCAATTGAATGAGGGCCATAGTATACCATTCAACTATTGAGCCCTGGCAGAACTGAATAACCCTCTTGTGCTTAGCAAAAGTGGACTCCCTTGATTTGTTCTAAAGTGTTTCTAAACATTTGTATTACATTTGTATTTATATTTTATATTAATATTGATTTTGTATTAGTCAATTTGGTGCATGTAGTATGTGGTATGAAGGCGCTCATTGCAAGGCTTTGAACGGAAATTCAACTGCAGTTGGGGGTCTGCACTAAATTCCGAATTTGACGGACGAACCACGGAACTGGAAAGACCAGAGAAAATGTACTTACACATTCACACACAGCACAGGGGTAGAGTCAGGGAGCCTGTGAGTGAGGTTGCAAGTTAATTTGAGGCATACTTGGTGTTTTTTCACAATAGAAAAGCGAGTTTTCAATAGAAAAGTCGGCCAAAAAAATGTAAAAGGATGAAAACAGTGCTGAAGGCAGTAAAAAAGAGCCGAAGCAGTAACACTTAACGCAAACCAGTAACACTTAACCCAAGGCAGTAACACTTAACCCAAGTCAGTCAAGTCAGTAACACTCATCGCAAGGCCCCTAAACTACACGGGGGGAGAGGCTTACAATGATCGCTGAAGGTGATCACTGTAAAGCATTAAAGTTATCGGTTGGGCGATGCCTGCAATGAGCGCCAAGGCCCGTAATGTGGCAGGGTAATGTAGATGGAAGTAGAGGCTCGCGATGAGCACCAAAGGTGCTCAGAGAGGGCAGATCCTCGCATTGTATGGCAAACAGCATTAGTACATGGGGAGATGCTTCTGATGAGCGCCAAAGATGCTCGCGAAGCCTGTAAAGTACATAGGGGTAGAGGCTCCCAATGAGCGCCGAAGGTTGCCAAAACCGTCAATGAGTGGAGAAGCCATTGCGAGACCTGTAAAGTATGCACGGGAAGAGGCTCATTGCAAGGCACGCAATGAGCGACAAAGTGCCGAAGGTACTCAAATTGTGTGGCAAACAGCATTGCCAGGCTTTAAATTTTATTGTCATGATTTTTGACGGGCAAGTCGCTAGTCATATATTGAAAATTGTAAGTCTAAGAGAATAATTAAGCCTTTGCCTCTACTGAACCCTGGAGGCAACCATGATATTTTGGTGAAAGCTGTGTGTAAGAAGAGAGTTTACATTTCCGAACAGCATTTCTTGCTCTAGTCCTGTCAGGAGGAAGGCATGTAGAGTCAGTTTAATTCGGATGTAGTCATCTAAGAAGGTTTCCTAACTACTGTCTGTTCTCTCCTCCCACAACTCTCCTGTCAATAGTAGATAAAAATATACCCTTATGATTCAGCACTCAGAAAGTGCTGTAATAAAGACAAAATGGAGTCCTCTGTTCATAAAAATGTTTTTATGTCCATGGCTTATACTGCTGATAATGTTATTAGTTTGTTGCATATTCCACAAGCAAGTGCCATTTTTCTTGAACCACAGTAACCTTTTATAATCAATACTAGTGAAGTAGCTCTATTGAAGGACAATATAGTATTATCAGTGATAACAATTAATCTAATTGAAAGTTATTTGGTAATTTGGTGTAGTTATATGAAATAAATTACATTTGCTTATGAAGGGTATCTATTCTGGCCTTGCTCACTTGCTGTGTCTGTAATTAGTTTTTTTTTTTATAACTCATACTGGGGGGAGTTTACTAAGCAATGTTTTCTGAGATAAAGTGAGAAGAGCTGTGAGGAACTGAGAAGGGCTGTTATTATACATAGTAAAACAGGAGATAGCATGACATGCACTTGAGATGCTTAGTAAATCCCCCCTACTGTCTTTATATACACCTGTTCCAATCCTTGAATCCTCACACAGCTGTTTCTATTTTTTCTCTCTTTATGATTACTTATATTATTTGCTAGTGTATTTTCCTGCTCAGTCATTGAGAGAAGCACTTACACTTGCCCTGTCTCTGCAGCTGTGATTCTTGTTTACACTTAGAGTACAATAAAAAATATTCTTGAGAGCCTCCCTGAGAAACATATAGAAGGTTTCTTATTTTGTGTCAGTTCAAGCAGGCTGTGGTCTTTTATTTTGCTTTTAGCAGCAGCACTTCTTTGTTCAAAAAAGAAGTGGAAAGTGTGTCCTTTGCCTTTGAAAGTGCTTTGAAAATGGCAGCTTATAGTGTGTCTTGAATCAGCACATAGATTCTTACCGCTTTTTGTGTATGCAGTTATTATTTCCTCACTTTTTGTGCTGTAAGTCTGCTCTCCCTGGAATACAATGATTATATATAATGGTAACTATTCACATATTTTAAAAATGGCACAAGGCAATATTCAGTTTAATTGTAATGTGTGTAAGTATTTTGTCAAAATATGTATCTTTTAATCTTTAAAAATAATTTACATGTTAAAGTAAACCCCAGATAAAAACTAAAATGCCCCTTAAAACACTGAATTAGTAATTCATTACGAGTAGTTATTTTTTTAAACATATTTATTCTGCAGTTGTATGCAAGGTTACATAAGCAAGGTTGTGATGTAAAATTTCATAAAATGAGTAATGTGAGTTTAAACATAATATGAGTTTAAACAATAAAAATCAGTATATAGCGCAATAAGTCTGTAAATTAATTAAACAAGCACTCCAGTGCTACTGCAATGATAGTATTAGAGTGGACAATTACATCTGGCTTCACACTATTTATCTTGTTTGTGTAAGCACCATTTTACAGTTTAATGTCATCATAGACAAAACAAAATATACATATTTGCACAATGTGTGGTGTGTTTCAGCCTAGGGGTACAAGGCTCAGTTCTAAGGCAATACATTTTCATGGGGCGCCAGGCTGCCTGAAGATGCTGATAGAATAAACATTGCACAGGAATGTCTGAATGCAGGGTCATTTCAGTCTGTTTATCTGACACATTCTGTCATATTGTATATAATACATACGCATGTACTCATAAAATTTTATAACAAGACAATAATTGTATTAACTATGATAAAAGAAGTTCATGGCATTAACAGTGTATAATACACACAGCACATAAGTATGGATTATAAATACACAAATAAATAAGTTCCTTAGGTATGCCATGCCAAATCATATATATAGTTGTGGATCTTGCGAATATTGGGGGCGTTTGCAATGTTGGTCACGCTTTTAGGCCCTCGCAAAGCGAGGCGAGCCTTTGAGGCATGCCACTGCGAGGCTTAGGCAAAGCACGTAAAATGACCGAACCACGCAATTGCAATCGCGCACCCCGTAGGACCTTAGGACAAAAGCACCTAAAATGCACAAATCACGCAACTGGAAAGACCACCAAAAAAACACAGTTATGCCTCAAATTCAGTTACATGCTCACACACAGCACAGGGGGAGAGCCAGGGAGCCTGTGAGTGAGGTTGCAAGTTAATTTAAGGCATATTTGCCATTTCTTCACGATCCACAATAACCTAAGCGAGAATAAGAATGGCGGCCGGAAGTAAAAAACAGAATAAAGGAGGTAACACGTAACGCAAGCCAGTGACACTTAACCTAAGCCAGTAACATTTAACCCAAGGCAGTAACAACTTAACCCAAGGCAGTAACACTAATCGAGAGGCCCCTAAACTACATGGGGGGGCTTGCAATGAGCGCCAAAGCTTCTGAAGCACGAGGCCTATAAAGTACACAGGGAGTTATTACGAGCCACGCCGTGAGCGCAGAAGGTAATTATTGCAAACCAGGAAAGTTGAGGTACCGCGGACGAGAAGCTCGAAGGCGCTCAGCGTGCTGGCCTCGCAATGAGCACCAGGGTGCTCAGAGGGGCAAAATCATCACATTGTGTGGCAAACAGCATTGCCAGGTTTACAATTTTATTCCCATCATTTTTGGCAGGCAATTTTCCTAGTACAACTTATATTCATGTAATATATGTAATGTGCATAAAGTATAGTTTAATGGCATGCTATATATAAGTCATACAGAGCTATTTTCAGAGTTTGCTTTTTACAAATTGTAACAAAAGTTTTCTCTTTCAACAAATCTTTTGTATATTGTTAATGTATTCTCTCACTACAGATTTCAGAGCTAAATAAAAAAAGCAGTTCTTTTCGTTCTATTCTGCAGTGTTTGAGTCTTTAACAAGCAATGACAAACTGAAAGGTAACAAAATATGGTTTTGTGAGGAATGTCAGTCTACAGAGATTAATAGAAAGTATTATATACAATGAAAAGGTAATTAGTTCTCAAGTGAATGATAACATATTCATTTATGTCTGCATATTTCCTGTTTGTAAGCCTTTCTGCACAAAATATGTCACATTTTTTACAAATACCAAAATAACGAAAAACTAATTTCCTGATAAGCATCTTCAGAAAATATTGCAGCTGTAATAATATAAAAATCATCAGTGGCAATTAAAAAAAATACTGGGAAACTGTCAGTTAGGAGAGAAAAAGTAGCAAACTAATTTGCTTCTTTTGTGTGGACTTGTGTCATTTTAGTGTAAACAAAGTCATGATAAGCCTGAATAGTTTTCCTTTAAAGTGTCATTTTTAATGACAGTCAGAATAAAGTTACAGTAACTTCTGTTATTTATCAGTGATATGCACATTTGACTCCAAATGTAATTAAATAAAAAATAAAGGAACTTTACTTTTAATATTGAAGAGTTTTACTTTTCTAAGTGATTAGGAATAATAGTATAAGCAACCTTTGCTTATATGCAATATTTTCTCTTTTTTAGGCTGGTAAATCACTAAAATATACTTGCATACTTTTTTCTTGCTATATAATAGATAATATGGCATTAACTTCTTTATTTCTTGATTTATGTACGGTGAATATATTGTTTAGTTGATGGATTTGGACATGTTAAAGGCTAGTGAAAAATAATTGTTGTACCTGAAAAATTGTATTTTGAAATATGCCAAAGAATATTTCCTTTGTAAAATGAAGATCAGAGAGTTTGATAAACTGGGGGACTTGCCTCTGTCAGCCAATGAACAGTAAATATGGATGTATGAGTCTTACTTATCTGCCAATAAAACATACAGACTAAAGTATGTTCCCTGCAAATCCTGTTATTTTTAAGAAAGTTTAAGCAGACTTCATTTAGTATGATTTCAGTCATAAATAAACTCTTAATAAGTAAAACATGCTTTTAATAAATGCATAAAAATAATCATGTTCAATGTCCCTTTATTGTTATCCACTAAATTCTAATTGAATTTATGAATAATTAACGTGGATTAATAGACTGCTTTGCATAGTTTTAAAAATAGTACATCATTGTTTCGAAGTATGAAGTAGTACATTTGCAAAGAGATACAATACAGAGCATACTGTAAGTTTTGTGTTTGTTGATGAGATGGAGCAATGGGCCAAAATCCATATCTGGATCATGGGCACACTGTGTCAAACTGAGAGATCATCAAGGGAAGCAAGACATTATTTACATTGTATCGGGGGTAGAAAGAGAAAGGAAGTGAGTCAGAAGGTATTCAGGTTTGGAAACTGTCTAATGTGAAGTGGGATTGTATTCCAGTAGAGTGATGCAATGAGAGAAACTGAATGGAAATGAGACACAGGATGGGAAAGAAACTTTGAGTTTAGAGAGGGACCATCATGGAACATAGGTGGAGGTTAGCCAGTCAAGATATTCAGAGGAGCAAGAACATGAAGGGTTTTTCTACAAGGGTTAGATACAAGGGTTAGATAGTAGAAAAAGCAACAATAAAAGTCAAGAAGCCATTTGAGATGGGCTAGGTTGAAGTGTCGGTTTGTGCTGAGAAGATTAAATATCAAACATGCATTAGCATTTTGGATTTGTTTGATTGAGATGAATGCATGGACTGGGAGACCAATAAGGATTGAGTGGCCGTAGTCCAGGTGAGTTAAGATAAGGGAGTGGATCACCCGCTTGCAGAAATAAATATAGAGGGTTAAATATTGTAAATGTTATACAAGTTGTAAACAACCAAGTTTAAGGTGAGGCCAAGAAAGTGTGAGAGAGAGAAAAAAGTAGGTGTTTCTGGTTTGGACGTACAAAATAGAAAGTAAAGAATTTCCATTTTAGAGGGTTTGATCAGAAGCAGGCGGGACGCTACACAATACTGAAATTGCCTTGAGGCAGAAGGAGATACAAGAAGATATCAGAGGTAATAGAAGAATATAAGGCAAATAAAAGAAGATTTGGGTACCATCAGAAATAAATTAGGATGAGATGAGGGTGCCAGAGGATAATGAGTAGACGTGGGAAAGCAGTGGTTCAATAGAACATTTTAATGAGATGCTGACTGAGAGTGTGTGGGGAAGTGATTCTACTTTTAAATTACACCACTACTGTGAGACCTAACAGATAGGAGTGGAACCAGGCCTATGCTGGCAATTGAAGACAAAAGGGTTTCTTGGTCTACAGTATCTACTAAGAGTTATGAGTTAATGATTGGTTCTAATTTGGAAGTAGTGATTGTGTTTGAAAAGGTAGTAGTTGGCTGGGCTCCTGAAATTGGAGGTGGTGAGTTAGGGGTGAAGGAAGAAAAAAGGGTTGACTGTAGGTGGTGGGAGAGAAGGATGGTTAAGGTTGCTTATATGTACGTGGAGGAGGCATAAGTAGATGTAGTACATCTTTAGAAAAGGAGCAAAGCTCCTAAGCAGTCAAAACTGAGAGTGAATAAGCCTGAGGGGTACTTTGGGGTTAGAGTAGGTTCTAATTATATCTATCTGCTTTGAGGGGAGACAGGAACTGTGAGAAAATAGAACAGCATGACATGTGGGGACTTTTTAGCAGGAAATACATTTTTTTACTTATTTTTAGACATTAAAACGATAGCACAAATGTGCTATTTATTCTATCTATCTATCTACCAGTGGCGGCTGGTGGGGCGGAAGGCAGAGACATGGCCCCTCCCCTTAAATTGACTCTGCCCAACAGTAGAAACTCCTCCCCTTCACAACATGTTACCTCTGTAGGCCCTGCCCACTGACACATACTCCACCCACTTACTTGATTTTTTTTCCCTGTCACTTTACGTTTGTATTATCTTGATGAGGGTGAGGTGGTGCTGGTTCTGCTCACTATTCTTATGATGTAAGTGCTTGCATTTTTTTGATGACATGGAATAATTAAATAAAATACTTATAAAATACACGTTAGATGAGGACATATAGTCGTGGCAGCTCATAGAACTAGACTAAAATTATCCAATAGAGAGAGACAGGGATCGAGAGAGAGGGATGGAGAAAGAAAGGGATAGCGAGAGGGATAGATAAGCAAGCAGTAAAGAACAATTCATCATAGAAGACAGAATTTCCAAGAAAAGACCCTGATGGTGGAAAAAATGTAAGGCATACAAATAAGGGGACAACAGAGTAGGAGATTGATAGATGAGGTTATTGAAGCAATGAACATGAACTTGATGAAGCTCAGAGGATAGTGGCAGACAGATGTGCCCAATGTGCTGTGGTCCATAGGGTCACAGAGAGACGGTCATAACTGAACAAATACAAAAGTAATGGGGAAAGCAATACTATATTTGAATACATTTTTACAACACTGCACAGGCTAAATGCTCCTACAGGTAGACTAATTGAAGTAAAACCTAAAAATCAGACATCAAGTTATTTTACTTGACAATACAAAAACTCAAACTGAAGAAAAAAACACCCAACCTCTTGTACCATACTCTATTGTCTATTGTCTTAAGCTGGCTACAAGCCCTGAGTATCATTTGAATTAAATCAAATCAAATCTGCGAAATCAAACATATCTGATGTTTAATTATTTTGGGGAATATATGAAATAGTAATGCTTTTATCAAAATGATATATGACATCCTCCTCCTCCAAACCAGGGCCCTCGGCTCCTCTTCTTTCCTTCTCCCCCTGCGCCGGTTCCTGCTGGGCTTGCTCCTTGACATCCTGCTCTGATGGAGCCGATGCCCCCGCCTCTGGCTCACCACTGGACCCAGACCCCCTTGATGTTGAAAGATAGAAAAGAAAGGTATATGTTATTAGTATGATGAATAATACATTGTTTTTTGTTCATTCCTAACTATCTGACATCTGGCCTTGAACCTGGATTATTCTCCTAATTGCAATTCAGATTAGTCATCATTTGCTAGATATGATCTATTCTTTTGGTTCTTGGTCTTGATTGTTCTTGGCTCCTAACGCTATCTTGATTCCGGCTGCAGTCTGTACCTGCATACGCTGCAGTGGGTACACCAATAAATGGACTCTATATTGATTAATTACTTCTTGTGCCCACAAATGACAGTGATCTGACAGCTTCATGGATTTGATTATGCATCCATCTTGTTAATTCCATAGAGCTGAGCTTGTTGGTCATCATGTACATGTGTAGTGTGTGTGATGTACATGTGGTGGCATGTTGCTTTATGTTATATTCCCCTGACATGGAGGCTGGGTCCTGCTGGGCCACCAGACTTGAAGTTCCAGCAGCAGGCACCTGGCTGAGAATGTCCTTGGCCACCCTCTCCCACTCATTATAGAGCACAGTCACTTGCTTGTCCCCCTTGGCCATCATTCTCCTCACCTTGGACCTGATGTCATCAAAACGGTGCTTGAAGGACCTCACATCCCTTTTCAATGTGCCTACTGCTGTTTAGAAACAGGATTGGTTTGGTGGCTCTAGATGTAATTGGGTATAATGACCTTATACTTAGGGTGCCAATAAGGGTCAAATATATATATTGACAATGGAAGAAAAGAAAAGGGACCCTTTTAATAGTGCACACCTATGAATCTCAATAATGTAAGAGACCCAGTTGATTAAAACTTAGTTTTTAATAATTTCCTTAAAAATGATTGTTTAAAGAAGCTAAAAACATAGACGCTGCAATATGAAGCAAGAGATGGGAAAGGATAAGGTGATATATTATTAGATTATGATGGGCACAAATACTCCTTTATATTTTGTCTTTGAGGTGCTGGAAGGTGCTGTGAGATTCTAAGGTGCTGTTATAAAGTGCTATGATAAAGTGCTGAGAGTGCTTGCAAAACAAGTTGGTTTTGCCTTATTAAATAAATATTTTGTGTTGACTTGAATACAATCGTGGTAGATTGTATTTATAAAGTGCTGGATTGTGCTATATTGCAGGAGTATGAGACTGCCTATTATTAGATTTCAATATATCGCCTATTATATTCCTTTAGTTCCCTTTAGGTTAAACTCCTGTTAGGAGTGACTAGATTGCTCAGGAGCCTTTCTTAGGTATTGGGCATTTAGATATATCGCTGTGTCCTGATAGTCTGTTTGTCTCCTAAAGCGTGGAGATCGCGGTTAGGACGCCTCACGATGACATCACTAACACGCGTCTCACGTTGCTGCGTCTCTCCCGACGCACGTTTCTCAATTTCCTCAGGGGTTACCGCCATGACGCTGAGACATCCCTCTTTATAGTCTCTGTTGTCATGGGAACCAATATTAGTTAAAATCAACGTAAATTTAATATTTTAAACGGTCTCAGAACATGGAAAGCTGCTAACTCACATATTATGCTATGCTTATTTTAAAAGCTATGCATATTTAAAAGCCCACTATACAACATTGCACTATATCTCTCCACTTCATTTTTATCATGCTTTCAGAGTATAAGGATATATTTATATATTTATATAGCTACTAATTCAGAGATGATAAACTATATCCTTAGTCTTTACTTGTATTTATTTAGAAGATCTATAAGATCTCAACAATAAGTAAGATTATATTTATTACTTTGGGGTCACAGTATATTTGTGCAAATTGACATATCCCCATCTAGCTTTTCATTATATTGTAATGGATTATTACTCTTGGATTAAGTCTAGTGTTGGGTTTATTTGTTGTTTGGATAATATCTTAAAAGATATAGTATATATATTTTAGTACCCGCAAGTAAATAAAGAGAATCATAGTATCAGTAATCATTGTTAACATAGTAAGCAATTTCCTTACATGATATAATTGAGTTAGTATCAGCTTCCATATCTAGAGAATATTGGATTTTGTTTTGTTATATATATATTTTATATATATATGGGGAGAAAGTAAAGCCTTCATTTAGGCATTCAGGTTTTCTGGTTTTTAGTAAATAGATCCATCTTGCCTCCATCTTTAGTAACTCTTTATCTATGTCACCTTTTCTGATGGTTTGTTCAATGTGATCTATGGCCATAAAAGAAAGTACTTTCACATCCCCTTTATGTTTGTTGTTTACATGTATAGCCACTGGTGTATCGTATTCTCTGTTGATACTATAGATGTGTTCCAAAATTCTTCTTCGAAATTCTCTATAGGTTTTACCTATGTATCTCATTCCACATTTGCAAGATATCAAATAAATCACTCTCTCTGTTTTGCATGTCATAAGATACTTCACTTGGTATATCTGTGTTGTATCTTTTGAGGTGAAGGTTTTGGCTGGTTTTATATATTGACAAGCCTTACAGGATTGACATTTAAAACAGCCTTTTATCTTTTCTAGCCATGTAGTCCTCTTTGGAATTTCCAGATGGCTTTTAGATAATATATCTTTTAAGTTAGTAGATCTTCTACTTGTTATCTGAGCATGTTCCCCTATAAAGGGTCTTAGATCTTTATCATTCCTCAATATCTCCCAGTGTTTATTGAAAATCTTTTTGACATCGAACCATTTGTCATTATAGGTTCCAATACATCTAATGATGTTATCCTCTTTAGGGGATTTATCCATAAGTAGAGATTCTCTGTTAATGTTCTTAGCTCTACCATAAGCCTTCTTTAATATCTTTTTGTTATATCCCCGTTCTTGGAATCTATTTTGTAGGTCCATGGCCTCTATTTCAAACAGTTTGAAATAGTAAAGACTAAGGATATAGTTTATCATCTCTGAATTAGTAGCTATATAAATATATAAATATATCCTTATACTCTGAAAGCATGATAAAAATGAAGTGGAGAGATATAGTGCAATGTTGTATAGTGGGCTTTTAAATATGCATAACTTTTAAAATAAGCATAGCATAATATGTGAGTTAGCAGCTTTCCATGTTCTGAGACCGATTAAAATATTAAATTTACGTTGATTTTAACTAATATTGGTTCCCATGACAACAGAGACTATAAAGAGGGATGTCTCAGAATATAATAGGCGATATATTGAAATCTAATAATAGGCAGTCTCATACTCCTGCAATATAGCACAATCCAGCACTTTATAAATACAATCTACCACGATTGTATTCAAGTCAACACAACATATTTATTTAATAAGGCAAAACCAACTTGTTTTGCAAGCACTCTCAGCACTTTATCATAGCACTTTATAACAGCACCTTAGAATCTCACAGCACCTTCCAGCACCTCAAAGACAAAATATAAAGGAGTATTTGTGCCCATCATAATCTAATAATATATCACCTTATCCTTTCCCATCTCTTGCTTCATATTGCAGCGTCTATGTTTTTAGCTTCTTTAAACAATCATTTTTAAGGAAATTATTAAAAGCTAAGTTTTAATCAACTGGGTCTCTTACATTATTGAGATTCATAGGTGTGCACTATTAAAAGGGTCCCTTTTCTTTTCTTCCATTGTCAATGCCTACTGCTGTTACCTCAGCCCCTACCTCCTTCCATGCATGGGCCCTAGGCCTTGGCCTGACATCCCCCCACCCCGCAAGGATTACGGGGCAGCCATGGATGGCACCAAGGAGGACCACGTTCTCCTAGTGCGTGAAATTTTGGGTGCTTAAGCTTAGCCTCTTGCCCTCCCAACTATGGACAGGGATCCTTGCCTCCCTGACCTGTCCCTGAGGCCTGTCCCTCCCCTGAACTACCACCCCCCTTGGATCTGCCACCCCACTCTGTCCCTGGTCTAGATGTGCCTGTTGCTAGGGCTGCCCTGCCACCACCCACCTTCTCCTCTCCACTCTCCTCCTTCTCCTCCTCCACCACTTCCACCACCTCCTCCTCTCTACTCTTCTCCAACTCCTCCTCCACTACCTCTGACACCTCCTCCTCCAACTCCACCACCACCTCCTCCTCCAATTCCTCCTCTGCCTCCACCACCTCCACCACCTCCTCCTCCAACTCCTCCTCCTCAACCACTCCTCACCTCCTTCTCCTATCCTCCTCCACTCCTCACCTCCTCCTCTCCTCCACCACTTGCCAGGGCCACCTCTCTCTATAAGGGATGAATGGATCAACTATGTATATTTTTATGAAAAAATAGTACTATATGCAACACATTATCCACAAACCTACTATCTTAACAAGTATAAAGCACTAAAAAAAATGGTACTATATGCAACACAATATACAAGGGATAACTCACGTAGCAAATGATTAAATTAAATACACAAAAATATATTGCTGAAATAATAACCTAAATATATAATCACAAACTATAATAATCAAAATGACCCTTTATCAACTAATTGATTCTAATGATGTATATGCACAGGAAAATTGATATATAAATAATCTATATTCTACTGGATCCCGCCTTCTCTTTAATTCCTCACATCCAATCAATAACAAAATCATGTCAGTTTCACCTAAAAAACATCTCCAAAATTCGTCATTATCTTACAGAAGACACAGCTATAATTCTAATATGCGCTCTCATCATATCTTGACACGACTACTGCAATTCCCTCCTTGCTGGCCTAGCTATCTCTTGTCTGTCTCCCCTCCAATCCATAATGAATGCCTCTGCTAGACTCATCTTCAATACCAAACGCTCAGTGTCTGCAGCTCCTCTCTGTCAATCACTCCACTGGCTTCCCATAGCTTCCTGAATCAAATTTAAAATCATGACCCTAACATATAAAGCCCTCAACAACAGTGCACCCCCTTATATCTCTGCTCTTGTTTCAAAATACTCTCCCAACCGCCCCCTTCATTCTGGTAGCGACCTTCTTCTTTCCTCCTCTCTCATCACCTCCTCTCACTCCCTTCTTCAAGACTTTTCTCATGCTGCCCTTACTATTTGGAACTCCTTGTCCCGCTACATTAGACTATCTTCCTGCCTCAAAACCTTTAAAAAATTACTGAAAACACATCTGTTTAAAAAATCTTATCACCTTCAGCCTTAATATGTACAACTGCACACTCCACAGCTTTATAACACTTACACCCACAATCTACAGTACAACACACAGACACCACCACTTGACTGAACCAATTGCTTTCACACTGCCATATTGCATTTGTCACCCTCTTGTATCACACCTAAACCATTAGATTGTAAGTTTGCGAGTTTTCAATCTCGTGTCAGTGCCTTGGAAACAAGCTCAATGAACATTTGATTTTATGCTCAAAAACAAGGTGTTAAGTTTGTTTTTTGTCATGTACTCAACCCCTGTACAGCGCTACGGAATATAATGGCGCGATATAAATAAAGTTAATAATAATAATAATAATAATAATAATAATAATATATAAATATAAATAACTGAATTAATTTATGATACCTCAGAAAGCTATATATATATATATATATATACATAGATGTAATAAAAATGTATAAATTAATTTGAATGTAATAAAATTATAGAAGCCTCCACACAAATCTGTATACCTTAACCCAACATAGAGCTTCATTCAATTGCAAGCCCGCAGATTGCATCCTACAGGCCGTACAGAGCGATTTGATTGAAAAAGCCTGCAAATTTCGGGCAAAAACCATAAACCATTCAGTCGTATGTAGCATTTCTGAGCGCAATAGAAAATGAGACATCATTGCTGCAGTAAAACATGGAGATCAATAGGCGTTTAGAGGTCCGATATGCGATCAGACTCGCACTCCGCAATGTACAAAATAATAAAAATTAATGCCAATACTGTTCTAGTCCCTTTGAGTGGCCTGATGTGTATTAACTCATTGATTCCCAAGCCTGATATAACACCGAAATGAAACATCAAAAAAATATTTTCTACTGCAGATTTGTGAGCTTGAGACTGTTGTGCAGTTAATTATAATGTCTTTCTTCGTTTTCCCGTCTTTAAAAGTGCAGTTTTGTTTTTTTTTATTTGCATTTACAGTGCTATGAACAGGTGTTTAACCACATTGCAAGTCCTATCTGGTACTCGTTGGATTGTCTTCCACATTTGCCATTTACGGGTGTGAAAACATTTGCGGGCGTGAGGAATTGTAGCAGTTGAATAGCTATTTGCGATTTTAGCAATTGTAACTGTTGCAGGCTTGAAAGATCAAAGCACATACGGCTTTTAAAAAACCTGTACGAGGTACAAGATACACTCTTACCAAGGACGCTACATTATACACAGCCGCGTACCACATACACATTTGCCACCATTTTACAACACTACCTTACACAATGCGGAAGTACACAGCTACCCTAACGGCTTTCCCTCGCGCACGTAGCCTATTTACACTACACACTGCACACATTGCTGACACTTACACCTCAGCTCCACAACAGTGCAAACCTACAATGTATGCTGCAGGAACATCAAAACAGATTGTCAGCTCTTCAGCACAATGCTTCCTGCATATATTACTTCCAAATGGGTAAAGTATATTCATTTATTAATTTATTAAAATATTCATTTATTAATTTATTAATTATTTCATTAGCATACAAAAAAAATATACACAAAAACAAAAAAGAACTCTCACAATAAACACAAAACCCATTCACCGCGCGACTCACAACGAGCGCCAACGCTGCTCATAGCACACAAAGCCTTGCAATAAGCGCAAAAAGCAGATCAACGCTGACAAAACAATAACAGCAAAAGCGCCTATCAGAAGAAAAAAAATACAACGACCAACAGCCTCGCAATGAGCGCCAAAGAGTCTCGGACCACCAAAAAAATGTATGTCTCGCCCAAACAGCATTCCCTGCCTTACAATTTTATTGCCCTGTCATTTTTGATGGGCAAGTCGCTAGTATTAATATAAAAAGGACAAGTAAGGTGGCTCTAAGCATTGAGCCAGAAACTTTTGATAAGATAGGGTGCTACCAGGGATCCATAATGTAATGCATAATGGTAAAGAAAAGGAAAGAAATCCCTTTGTAGTGGTGCACTCCTAGGAACCTACTATAATCAATAGCCAATAAAACTTAGCTTTTAATAGTTAATATAAAACCAATGGAAGTAATAAAAAACTAAACACACAATGCTAGAGCTGCCAAATAATAAATATATTAATACCTCTACTGGCTAAATTGCATTAATCATAACAACAACCAGATGATTGGATACAATAATGAAGAGAAAATGAGCAAAAAGTGCCTTAATGCTAGAGCTAATACTAAAGTGAATTAGGACCCAAAAGAGTCCTATTGTGCAAATAAACTGTGAATTGATCAGTGTAAAGTGACTAAGTGTTATTTGGGGATCTTCCCACAATGATAAGGTGCTAAGGTGCTAATATTGCACTGTTGATAATTTATATGAAATTAAGGTCCATACACATGATTGTTGTTTATATAAAAAGTCAAAAATTGAGGAAGTCACAAGGATAGTACTAATGTTAATATAAAGTCTGCTGCTCCATGAATATATCCCTCTCTAATAAGTCTTTCATAGATGGGTATTAGAAAAGTTGTATGCAGATAATCACAATAAAGCTATCCTAATGGAACTTGGCATTCCCGTGTGCTGCCTAGACGCTCTGTGATGACGTCATCGGCCAGCGACTAAGGGAGCGTGGGTAGCGTAGCGTCAACCCGACGCACGTTTCCTGGATTTCAAAAGCTAAGTTTTATTGGCTACTATTGATTATAGTCGGTTCCTAGGCGTGCACCACTACAAAGGGATTTTCTTTCCTTTTCTTTAACATATTAATAAATACAATTAGTAATTTATGAATTTATCTTGATAAGACAATTCCTGGGGTGTTCAATTAAAGATATGAGTTTTTCTACTTTTACTAATTAAGTTTAATTACACTTACTAATTGTACTGAGTTCTTTACATACTGTAGAATTTTATTGAAACAGAGTACTAATGTGAAATAGAAGTCCAAACTCTAAACAATTGATATTCCCCTTGTTCCTGAGATAGTTTTTAAAATTGTCCCAGTGCTAATAGGAAAGTATTCTTTTGTTCTGCTGAGCTTGCAGACACTATGCAGACTTGCTTTCATCAAATACAACTCTGTGTATGAGAGATTATGTTTATCTAATTGTATATTTATTTTTTTCTATTCTTGGTAGGCATCAATACTTATTATGCATAAATAACTTTGGATTTTGTAAACAAAAAGAGCCAATACAGTGTTGTATGTATGGAGTTATCCCTCTTTTTTGTTACGGACCTTATAGGACCTTCAATAGTATGTAATGTCATTAGTGATGTCATGGCTGATGTCATTATTTACCATATTTTTCTGTGTATAAGACGGTATTTTGTACCAATTTTTTTAAGTCTAAATTAGGGGGAATGTCTTATACACGGAATGTTGCAATTAGATACCCTGGTCTGGTACTGTAATGCTGCATCTGACCACTAGATTTAAGGCAGGAGAAAAGACACACATTTGCAAATGCATTGGCTCCAATTAGATTGCATTACACTGCAAGTTTGCATAGAAATGTGTATTCTATACGTTTTTATTGTGTTACACATATATTTAAGGGCACTTTCTGTCATGATTTTCACTAATTTGCATTCCAGCACAATATCCTTGTGATCACATCACTTATTACTCAAGCAGTGTAATGCAATCTAATTGGAAATAGATGCATTTCCACTAAGTGTGTCTTTACTGCTGCCTTAAATCATTGCCATCTAGTGGCCAGATGCAGCATTACAGTGTTATTCTGTGTTACACATCGCGAATGAGCTGTACAGCTTGTGTGTGGCAAATGTGTGCTACTTGTGTGCATATAAATCTGTATTTTATAGGTTTTTATTGTGTTACACATATATTTAAGGGCACTTTCTGTCATGATTTTCACTGATTTCCATTGCATCTTAATATCTTTGGGATCCCTGTGGTAAACCGGAAAAATGCAATTGCACATCGCGACTGAGTAATAAGTGATGTGATCACAAGGATATTGAGCTGGAATATAAATCAGGGAAAATCATGACAGAAAATGCCCTTAAATATATGTGTAACACAATACAAGCTTATAAAATACACATTTGCATATTTATTTATTTCTGAATTTTGGCTCTCCAAAAATAGGGGTCATCTTATAGACTGTAAAATAAGGTATATCATATGGATGTCGTGAATGATGACACCTAATGTCAGATGATGCCATGAATGTTGTATCAGAAAAACCTTTGCAGGAGGAGGGAGAGATGTTAAGCTTCCATGCTACCTTAACTTCACAATTGTTTGCGTTTTTCCAAGTAAGTTTTAATGCAGCCTTTACTAATAAATAAAAGGTTACATTCATGGGTGTGGGAATTGGGGGGACGAGGGAAAAGTCCCCCCAAAATGTTTCACTGTTTGTGCTTTTGTGTAGAGAAGCAGTTGTGTGCTATTTTTATACTATATGCGGCATCCCCCACCATATTTTCTTTGTCTCCTGCACCTATGGTTACATTATTATTTTATTTTCCTTTCTAAAAATATTTTGCATATTTAAAAGTGTAGTTCTTTAAAATAGTGTATGTTAAATATTAAAAAAACACTTGAATATATCTGTTGCACATAATTAGAGCTTAATGTTAACTAAACATTGAGAGTATTCAGAGAAACAAATGAAGAAAATACAGAATTACTAAATTATTTTTAGCAAGGCACTTTCAACAATTTTGGCAATGCTATTCAATGAACCTGTAGCAAACATTTATATTATTTAAATTTGTATTCATAATTACAGTACTGAAGAGCTCCATGCAAAATACTTGCGGTATGTAGATATATAGATTCTTTCAAAATAGTATCTTTTATTGGAAGTTCTCGGTTAAAAAGCTAATTGGTTGGAGTTTTTTTCTACCAGTTTACCACTTTCACACAAAAAAATGTGGGATTCATCCATGATCAGTACTCTGACACTGTAATTTAAAATGACAATGGGAAGTTAGCTGTGTGATTTTCTTGAATATGATATTCCCTTTGGACCTTGTCATTGCAAGATCATCTTCTCAGGCTGTCATGTTCTGCAAGGTGTGAAAGTAAGATTATGGAAAGGTCAGAATATTTTCAAAGCAGGTCAAGTATTTTAACTTGTTAGTAGAGAAATAGGGAACAAGATAATTTATTTAATGTGTCCCAGTGAGAAAAAATACATTTAATTGAAAACATTACTTTTTAAAATCAAATTTTACTATGAAGAAAGTACTGGAGTTTTGTTTAGGCGGATCCATTATTTATAATCAAGATGTGTAATAGAAACTATTTAAAAAATAACATCATAATTAAATGGAATACAATATTAAAATGTTTTACTATATATTTCATTACACACTACTGCATTTTTCTCAATGTCAGTCCATTAATGGCATCATCAAAATACTGCGCACTACGTTTGTAAAAGGGTCCGAATTAATTCTATAAATGTATAATAGTCTCTTTTACTAAAGTTGTGTGCTATATTATTATATTTGTTTGGATATCATATACAATGGGTTTCATATACAAAATACAATATACAATATAATAATACATTTTAATAGTTTTGCTACTCATTATTAACATATCATTTGTCAGGTTCTGAAATAAAGCCTGTAATAAAGTATAAACCAACTTAATCAATGGGAAATAATATTTCCCTACAATGCATAACACTAAAGTGACAATGCCTGAAAAAATTTAATTGGGAAAATAGTTACACATTGAAAACCCTTTATTTACATAATGAACGATGATGCAAAATAGAATAACAACACTTATAAAACTTAAAAGTTGAAAATCCCCCTTTGATTTCAGGAGAGTGAGGATCTTACTATAGCCTTAGCTATATCCTTAGTGAATCCTCATTTTTTTAATATTTTATATATATATTTTTTATATACTCTTACCTATTGTTATACGTCTCCATAAGAGTTATCCATAGAACCGCTTTTATTTGTTTTTTTGTATTTATATTTTATTGATTGTTTTATACATACAAAATATAATCATAAACAATTTAATATAGGAATACAACATTTAAAACAAGACAATATATTTCAAATACAGACACAAGTCCTAATTAGCGAAGGTCTTATAGTCAGGATTTCATGCTATCTATGGTACCCCAAAGAGTATTTCTCAATATTTACTACTTTTCTTTTTTGCACCTTTATTTATCCTTCACGTGTCATATTTCCCTAGTATCCTTTATTTACAGCGATACCTGACCAAACAATTTATTTACATCAATAGTTTCACTAGTTGGGACTAGACATTTAACATTACGATAATCTGAATGTTTATTTTCTTAGACTAATCATAGGGATTGGACGTGGAAGGGAGAGACTTCAGGAGACAATTTAAGAACAATTTTGCTGTTACAACCGCTCTTGCGATTAATAAATGTATAGATAGATATCACATAGACAATGAGTATCCACTATATTGTTAGAAATTGAACCATATAGTGCTAAAACTAGTAAATCTTTCTTAATGCACTGGGCTCACACCATCTTACTCTGAGGTTTCAAATATTTTGCTTGATAATTGTGTCAGGAGCCAATTCTCAGTATGAAGATAATAGTGTTTGTTACTTCAGTTAAAACCACCAAACAACATTATTGAGGTTGTTACTAATGGTTGGAAATCCTTCATTATTTATTTGCTCTTATTTTTTGGTTATATAGATATAACTTTATCTAACACTCACTATCTTCACCATGCTTCAATGATAAATTGTTATCCAGTTTTTCAATAGTTTTTTTTTATTATCTGTAATGTAGATTTTTTTATTTTTTGTAATGTAGATTTTTTTATTTTCTGTAATGTAGCTTTTTAATATTCTGTGAATTAGGCTTTTTTATTTTATGTGACTTAACTTTTATTATTTTTTGTGAGTTAGGTTTTATTATTTTCTGTAATTAGTGGGGTGGGGGGGTTTATTTGCGGGTAGGTAGGTAGTGTAGGTGTTAATAGGTTAGTGTAGAGGGGGGTTAGTTTAGCAATATTTATGTTAGCAATGATCGCCAAAGGTACTCAGAGGACTAAAAGCCTTACATTGTGTGCCAAACAGCATTCCCAGCCTTACGATTTTATTGACCATCATTATTTGACGGACAAGTCGCTAATCACATATATAGTTTCAGCCAGCGATGCTGTCACACATGCGAGCCAGTGGTGCAGTACTTAGGTGAGCCTCTCGAAAAGGCTCTCCATCGGCGCAGCACTGTTCAAGTGTGTAACTCTAAAAACCCACAAAACAAGAAAAAACATGTAGAAAAAATTGTAACACACTCACACACAGCACAGGGGGAGACACAGGAAGCCTGGGCGTGACGTTGCAAGCGAATTACACCCATATGTGGCATTTTTCGTCACCCACTTACACGAACAACACCAGGCACGCAGGACTTTGAAAATAAAACCAACGGCAGTCACCGCGCACCACGCAAACATTCAGCACACACACAGAGGAGAAAGACACAGGGAAGGAACAGGGGAGAGATACTGGAAAGAGACACATGGCATTCACAAGCACTAAACTTGAAGGTTAACGAACCCTGCAATGAGATTAGTGCAAAGCAGGAAACTTGAAGTATACAGGGGCAGAGGCTCGCAATGAGTGCCGAAGGTGCTCAGAGGACCAAAAGCCTCACATTGTGTGGCAAATGGCATTGCAAGCCTTACAATTTTAATTCTGTCATTTTTGACAGGCAAGTTCTTAGTCTTTTTATAGTACTGAGTAGTTTTATTAAAGCTTAGAGTTTCATACCCAGCATATCACTCCAAACATGTATCACATTACTTCTATTGTCACTACTACTTTGTAATTTTTAAGTATACAAATAGAAACATTTTAGTTGCAATGGACGTATAGCCCTGTTTATGGTGCTATGTCTTGTATTTAAGGAAACTTTGTTAGCTGTTTCACATTGTTGACGGCACTGTACCTCTCCTTTTTTCCTGTTCAATTTAAACTAAGAGATCTAACTAATGAATTGCTTTTACTATTTTTCTATGTATCAATATTCCCTCACTTCTGTTTATTATATTCATTGGTGGTTCATTGCGCCTTAGACACGATTATTCTCATCAGACACTGCAAGGACATTGGCATTTGACATCTGAATGCAAGTCCACTACCCTAACACACATTTCTTCCCCTACGGCGGCTCTCTCATAGAGGAGGGTGCCTGGGCGTCATTCCATTCACCTATTTATTGCTTTTGGTTCCTATATTAACCGCTGACTTCCTCATTAACTCTTTCAGGGAAGTTTACCTAATAGGTGGGTATGTCTATGTTGTTAATCCAAATCTCTTAATATTGATAGCATTTACATGAATATTCCCAAAATGACTCATAACATTTCCATTTTAACAATTACATCCTTTATACATATCTATATTTGTAATTCAAATCTCTAAATATTTCTAACACTCTTATAATATAGTATAATGTAATGTATTGCATATCCTTTGAAATTGGATAATATTATTTCTAATGACACTTATTATTATAACAGTACTCATGCAGTATAGTATAACAACTTGGTGCTATTGATATAGTGTTGTACAATATCTATTGAATATTCTTTTTGATGGTACTTTTGTCATGATGGTATCCATTAAAAAATATATATTGTATATTCCTATAGCATTCTTCCACCATATACTTAATGATATATATATATATATATATATATATATATATATATATATATATATATATATATACAGGGAGTGCAGAATTATTAGGCAAATGAGTATTTTGACCACATCATCCTCTTTATGCATGTTGTCTTACTCCAAGCTGTATAGGCTCAAAAGCCTACTACCAATTAAGCATATTAGGTGATGTGCATCTCTGTAATGAGAAGGGGTGTGGTCTAATGACATCAACACTCTATATCAGGTGTGCATAATTATTAGGCAACTTCCTTTCCTTTGGCAACATGGGTCAAAAGAAGGACTTGACAGGCTTAGAAAAGTCAAAAATAGTGAGATATCTTGCAGAGGGATGCAGCACTCTTAAAATTGCAAAGCTTCTGAAGCGTGATCATCGAACAATCAAGCGTTTCATTCAAAATAGTCAACAGGGTCGCAAGAAGCGTGTGGAAAAACCAAGGCGCAAAATAACTGCCCATGAACTGAGAAAAGTCAAGCGTGCAGCTGCCACGATGCCACTTGCCACCAGTTTGGCCATATTTCAGAGCTGCAACATCACTGGAGTGCCCAAAAGCACAAGGTGTGCAATACTCAGAGACATGGCCAAGGTAAGAAAGGCTGAAAGACGACCACCACTGAACAAGACACACAAGCTGAAACGTCAAGACTGGGCCAATAAATATCTCAAGACTGATTTTTCTAAGGTTTTATGGACTGATGAAATGAGAGTGAGTCTTGATGGGCCAGATGGATGGGCCCGTGGCTGGATTGGTAAAGGGCAGAGAGCTCCAGTCCGACTCAGACGCCAGCAAGGTGGAGGTGGAGTACTGGTTCGGGCTGGTATCATCAAAGATGAGCTTGTGGGGCCTTTTCGGGTTGAGGATGGAGTCAAGCTCAACTCCCAGTCCTACTGCCAGTTCCTGGAAGACACCTTCTTCAAGCAGTGGTACAGGAAGAAGTCTGCATCCTTCAAGAAAAACATGATTTTCATGCAGGACAATGCTCCATCACACACGTCCAAGTACTCCACATGGTGGCTTGCAAGAGGTGGCTGGCAAGGGCATAAAAGAAGAAAATCTAATGACATGGCCTCCTTGTTCACCTGATCTGAACCCCATTGAGAACCTGTGGTCCATCATCAAATGTGAGATTTACAAGGAGGGAAAGCAGTACACCTCTCTGAACAGTGTCTGGGAGGCTGTGGTTGCTGCTGCACGCAATGTTGATGGTGAACAGATCAAAACACTGACAGAATCCATGGATGGCAGGCTTTTGAGTGTCTTTGCAAAGAAAGGTGGCTATATTGATCACTGATTTGTTTTTGTTTTGTTTTTGAATGTCAGAAATGTATATTTGTGAATGTTGAGATGTTATATTGGTTTCACTGGTAAAAATAAATAATTGAAATGGGTATATATTTGTTTTTTGTTAAGTTGCCTAATAATTATGCACAGTAATAGTCACCTGCACACACAGATATCCCCCTAAAATAGCTAAAACTAAAAACAAACTAAAAACTACTTCCAAAAATATTCAGCTTTGATATTAATGAGTTTTTTGGGTTCATTGAGAACATGGTTGTTGTAAAATTAATCCTCAAAAATACAACCTGCCTAACAATTCTGCACTCCCTGTATATATATATATATATATATATATATATATATATATATATATAGAGAGAGAGAGAGAGAGAGAGAGAGAGAGAGAGAGAGAGAGAGAGAGAGAGAGTCTTTCTACTAGGTATTAAATGTAATATAATGTTTCAAATGTTACACACTGCATAATAGATTGCCATTATCATGTGACCTGTGAACTTAATTACTATAAATAATATATATTTACATATTCTAAGTAAAAGTGACTGTATCCTGCTAAAAAGAACTATATAATTTATTGACATTTTAATGTATACATTTAAGTGATGTAGGTATGCAATAAGTGATACCCAAAAAAGTACGTTTGATATTCATTTAATGTGTACAAATTTCCAAGAAGGTAAATTTGAGTGTTGTGTGCAATTATGTGACTTGTTTAGGTGAATGAAAAAAAATACTAATACAGTTAAATAACTTGACGTGCTCTATTAAAGTTTTTTAAAAGTATATAGACCAATCTAAATGTTAAATGTGTAACAACCATCATTTGAAAATCACAATACATTAGGGAAATAGTGAAAACCATGATCTTGATTTTTACTCAATATACAGTCTTTTTTTTTAGATTTCCCTATCTACTTCTAGGAATGTTATTAGCTTTCATATTTAGGCACATCTATTGATTCCAAGATCTTACATTAAAATATGTCCTTATTATGAAACATATACCTCCTATCTCATACAAAAGTGCCAGTATTATAAATCATTTTCTATAAATATAATTGACTTTAACACATATGCTATATTATCTAAAACCCATATGGTCATATGATGTTAGCTTTCCATAATATATCGACTGGGTGCATAAACTACCAAATGGATTCAGACATCATTAGCCAATATCTAAATATCTATCTCAATTTAAAAAGGATAGTCTATATTCCTGTTATGTATACTCCAATTGCCACACTCCATATTTGGTTCAAAAGCTCAAAGGCCAGGAGCCTCTACATATGGATTATTTTAGTATTCCTTTTGAAAAATTCATACAAATCCTTCATCATATACATGAGATAGTATACTAAATAAGAGATTGTTAAGATGGTATTTCATTCCATAAATAATAAAAATCATTTTAGTGTTTTTCTTTTTTTGCTTTGTAGTTCATTATGTAAATAAAAGTTTTTCAATTTCTATTTTCCAAATGTTTTTTTTCTGGCACTGTAAAAATATTATATTGACAAGCTTTCGAGAGGTTCAACCTCTCTTTATCAAGTCTGAAGCAATACTAACATGAGATTGAACCCTCAGTTTGAATAAAAACAGCAGATGCAGAGAGAATGGAAACAGCATCTGACATCATCAGGTAAATAGATATGCGGGGAATAAACACAACATAGTAAAGGAAATATATATACCCATACTATATAGACATATACATCAATATATACTTGAAAAAAACAGAGCACTGTAGTCCGCAGTGATATATTTCCTGTTGGACAAACATCTCACTAAGAGTGCTAAGTCTGTTATAGTATAAGAAGAAAAATTCACATGAAATTGTGATAATGTGTTAGAAAACCCAAGTCCATATTAAGTCCTGTATTTTTAGTGTTGAAGAATGTGATCATCTTTATTTCAAATGCTTTTCTCCTTTGGATGTTTTAAAATTTTCACCTGAGTATTTGTACTTTTAAGTTTTGGATGGAGTGATCGTTCTGGCTAAATGGTGTCCCACTGGGCTACAATAACTTTCTTCACTATACTTTCTTATTGAATGCCTGTGTAAATTCATCCTTAACTGCATTTCTTGGCTGGTCTCTCCAATGTAACAGCCTGTGTCACATAAAGTACATTGTATTATATAAAACATATTGGATGATATACATGAATACGCTCCTTTGATGTTATGAGTCTTGTTGTTATGTGTGGCTGTATCATCATGACAAATGTGTTGACATAATTTACAGACACTTTTATTATAAGGTTTAGTTTCATTTTTTATATTCAGTTGTTCATTGGCCAATTTTCTGCTGCCAAGTTTTTGTTTCAGGTTTGGTGTTTGTTTAAATGCAAGGATGGGAGGTTTGTGGAATATATCTTTTAATTTAGTATCTTCAATTAGTAATGGTTCCGTATTTTCTCTAAAATTGGATGGTATGTGGTTACTAGAGGTATACATGAAGTAGTTTCTTTTGTTTTGTACTTTAACAGGTGTTCACTGGGTATTTTGATGGCAGTGATTATTTTTTGGGTAATAATATGGTAATAAATATATGTATTTAATGTGACAAATCAACTGCCACTCTCATGTTTTAATACACTGATCAACTACATTTATACAATAAATAGTAGTGTGATGCATTTGTGCACCGTCTCTCTTGCTGCAAGATCTCATTGTACATTAAGCTCAGTGGAGTTTTTTTTTTGTGGGAAAATAGTCAAAGATAAAGTATTCTTGTTTTATCCAGTTAACTGTAATACATTCTGGTTTAGTCCTTTTTAACCCCATTCATGTTTTGCCCATAGATGTCCTGTTCTATTTAGCTACTTGATTGTGACACATTCTGGCTTATTCCCATTTTACCCTGATCAAGTCCTATATATAGATGTTCTGTTCTGCCCAGTTAATTTTCTGACTGTGATAAATTCAAGTGGGTTCCTGTTTCCAGGCCAGACACATTTTTTTATACTGGTGGTATAGTATATCCAGTTAATGATGCAATTAATATCTACTAGCAGTGAATTTCTGCTGTACAAAGTTACTTTCATTTTATTATAAAATGTGTTCACAGAATAGTGCTAATTCTGAGAAGAAAAAATAGAAAAAAACATGCTTTCATCTGCAGTAAGAGTGCAAATAGCTTTGTTGGCATATGCAGGACTGACTAGATCGGCCCAATACAATAAGCTATGATTAGTAATAATTAGTAATAATAAAAGATATGAAAATAACAAGCAGTAATTATAATTCATTTTATATCATACTTTCATGAAATGGTAAAATAGTATCTGATCATGAAATGACCAAAACAGCAGCATTTTCTAAATCTAAAGGTTCCAAAACCAGTCAGTAAGAACAGTGATAAGTAGCATAGCCATCTTTTTTTAGATCTTCTTAGCGGTGTTGTAGTATTAGAATTTATTTTTTGTTATAGCTTTGTTTTGAGGATTTCCCATATATTAATTTTGGTGGGAATGACCCAGAATCTGCATATCTTACCTGCCACTGACAAATGAGTTAACCCACATGGGAGATTGGATTGGACACCCTCATAGTTTGTAACCCATGGAGTGGTGCTGATTGATGCAGAATATCTGGACATTTTTGATACATTTTTATATTAAACACACATTAGAGCACCCATTTTTGACTAATGAGACTGCTGCTTTTATCTAGTCTACCTTATTCTTTTATATACAACAAAATCATATGTTTACAGATCCCTTTCATTATTATTATTATCCTTTATTAATAACTTCACAATTACTTCAGTTTGTCCAGCCTAAGGTGCCCCAACCTTAACTATACTTTAATGCAGTTTTGTACCAATCAGTTTCCAGTGTTTTCTTTTTTCAATTTCATTATAATGAATCATTTGATTTAACTAACTTATTTTTTTTATTATGTTAAGTGACTTGCCCATCAAAAATGACGGGGCAATAAAAAAGTGTTGAAATGCTGTTTGTCACACAATGTGAGTGTACTGTGTGCCTCAACTATATAGACCACTATATAGCACACTAATGAACCCATGTAATAACACTATAAGTGCCATGAGGGTCATCCAGGACCCTTATGACATAAAGTGTCACCATTTTAACCTGGTCTCTTATGGGGGTCTATACAGACCCTCATAAGCCTCTATTTAAACCCATTAGTACCATAAGGGTATCTAAAGACCCTCATGGGACAGTTAGAAGCCTAACATTACCCCATAAGTGCTATGAGGGTTCTCCAGGACCCTCATGACACTAAGTACAAACACTACACTGCACTATACCCCCCCAATAAACCATTACATCTAAACTTACCCCCCACTAACCTATTAACACCTACACTACCTACCTACACGCTAATAAACCCCCCACCTCACTAATTATCGAAAATAATAAAACCTAAGTCACAGAAAATAAAAAAGCCTGTCAGAGAAAATAAAAAATCTACATTTCAGAAAATAAAAAATACTGTCACAAAAAATAAAAAATCAACATTACAGAAAATAAAAAAACCTACATTACAACCGCCCCCACAACAGGAAAAAAAAAATACACACCTGAAAAAGAAAAAACATATAAAATATATACATTACAATACAACAGAAATCAAATCAAATACAATACCCACCTATCTAAAATACATTAAATCCTATCTAAAATACATACATACCCCCTATCTAAAATACCTGAAATCCTATGTAAAATACACACATTCCCCACTCTCTAAAATACATGAAATCCTATCTAACATAAATACATACCCCACTATCTAAAATACATTAAATCCTATCTAAAATATACACATACCCCACTATCTAAACTACATTAAATCCTTTTGGTGGGAATGACACACATACATACATACCCCACTATCTAAAATACATTAAATCCTATCTAACATACATACTGTACATACCCCATTATCTAAAATACAATACATCATATCTAATATACACACATACCCCCTATCTATCTAAAATACATCCCCCTATCTAACATACAATAAATCATATCTCCATACACAAACCCTAACTCTAACCTAAAATAAAATAATTAAGACCACTTACCTTTGCAGATGTCCCTTCGGATCGCCACACTAGGGGGAAAAAATTTAGTACAACAGAAGAAATACAATAAAGAAACATTCTAAACCTTTCCAGCATGTCCCCACCCTTCCTTTTTTTCTTCTCTGGCGCGGCCCCTGTTAAAAATAAACATTAGATTAATACACATGAATACACACACACAAAAAAAAATAAACATAATATACATTGAACTTACCTTGGCGTGATGTCCCCGTGCTCCTCCTCTTCTGCCCTGGCTGGGCCCTGGAAGAATCCTTGCTCTAAAAAAGAAAAAAAAAACTAACGGAGGTCTTAATGAGCCACCTAGAGCCTTTTGCGGTAGAAAATTGGCAATGGCGCCTTCCGATTGGCTGAAAACGATGTAAATCATAATTCAGCCAATCAGAAAATGCCAAGGTGTGAGCCAAACAGAATGGGATACACGCCCATATCACATTCTAATTGGCTAATGCACCTGTCAATCTTTTTTTAAACCAATTAGAAGGCTATATTGCCTTCAGCCAATCACAATGGCATACACGGCCACGGGGTGATTGGCTGGAGCCATCTGCGCATTCTGATTGTTTTAAATTGTACCCTTTATTTGATATTATAAAATTGTGCACTGTTTTCTACATGGCAGCAACACAAAAGACAAACAAACAAAAAAATAATCAATAAAACAAACCCACACAATAAAATGGGTAGTAGTCTGAATCGTGAACAGAGATGCCCTTGCTACTAAATAAATTAACTCCTCTCAGTATAGTGGGAGCTTGCCACTTACCTATAGAGACTCAGTAGTAAACTAGGAACAAGAACAGCGCTATTTCAAGGTCCTAGGACAGCCGATTAATGACTGCTGTTCAGAGAGTATAACACCTACTGGGAGGCAGAGGATGAACCCTTAAAGCCCTATAAATATATTATTAATATAAGGTGAAGTACTATATAGGGCAAGGGTCCTAAGTTTAGATTGCTGGGCAAGTGGTGTATATGGAGGAACCTCTGTATATAGTTCTACATAAAGTGATAAAGTGCTAAAATAGCTAGTCTATGGGGCAGCAAGTGATATCTTTACAATGAATAATGTAGAGTCATGGTATACTGCTGCAATAATATGTGATAGGCTGTAAGTGAAAACCTATCTTGGATTGGCACTGTAATTTATAATCACATATATAGTTGTGAGCATACGAGCCGTTGCTCACGCTTGCGGCCTCACGAAGCGAGGGTCCGCATTTGCAGAGGTGGAGGCTCCAACGTCGCCTGTGTTAACACACACACACAAGTTTTTAACAAAAAAAATCTCAAAGGCGCTTCACACCCGGTTACACACACACACACACACCGTGGCCGAGGGCCTCAGTTGCTGGCATGGAGCGCCAAAGGCGCTCCATGCCAGCAACTGAGGCCCTCGTTTTTGAATATGCAGGTCCTTGCGAAGCGAGGGGCCGCATTTGCGGTGGTGGAGCATCCCAACGTCTCCACAAATGCAAGTCCTCGTAAAGCACTTAGGGAATGAGGCAATGAGCGCCGCAGGTGCTCATTGCTGGCGAGCATAGCGAGGTGAGCCATTAAACCCACCTCCGAACCAACCTTAACGTAACAAACACCCACATGCACGAAAAATGGCGGAACTGCGCGCACCTAAAAACAGTCAAAACATACCAAATACTCAAAAAAACGACATAAAAAGCTTACCCATTGCAAGGGGGGGGGGGCACCGAGGACCTCTGAAAGTGAAGTTACACCTCCATTTAAGTCCAAATTCCTGAGTTCAGACACACGAAAATCCCTAAGCGAGAGAGAAAATAGCCACCGAAAAAAACAAAAACGAGTCTCACCTCGGAAACCTGTATTAACCTTAGAACCAACCTTAACGTAACAAACACCCACATGCACGAAAAATGGCAGAACTGCGCGCACCTAAAAACAGTCAAAACACACCAAATACTCACAAAAACAACATAAAAAGCTTACCCATAGCCAGGGGGGGCACCCAGGACCTCTGAAAGTTAAGTTACACCTCCATTAAAGTCCAAATTCCCGAGTTCAGACACACGAAAATCGTCTAAGCAAGAGAACAAATGGCCGCCGAAAAAAATGAAAACGAGGCTCAAAGACCCAGGACCGCCCAGCCACCTACAACTTACCCAAGAAGGGATCCGAGATAAGCTCGGAAACCCGGATTAACTGCAGGGGATCTGAGATAAGCTCCGAGCCCTGCATTAACCCCACATTAACCATCACAGTGGGGGGTCCCAATTGCAATCAAAATTAAAAATTCCCGCGTTACAGGTCATTAAAGGACCGTAAAGGTCCTTAAAGGACCCGTTGTAAAAGAAAAAAAATACACACTGTCACCCTGTCACTCATGGGGGTCAATACAGACCCCCATAAACCCTTCATTAACCCTGTCACTCATGGGGGTCAATACAGACCCCCATAAGCCTCTATTTAACCCCATCAGTCCCATAAGGGTATATTAACACCATTATGGGCCTGTTACAACACTACATTAACCACATGAGTGCCATGAAGGCCTCAAGGACCATCATGACACTAAGTATAAACACTATACTGCACTATACCACTCCCAATAAAACATTAAAGATCAACTAAACACCCTCTACACTAACCTATTAACATCTACACTACCTACCCCCTATTAACCCCCACCACTCTAATTACAGAAAATAAAAAAGCCTAAAGTCACACAAAAAAATCTACATTACATGAAATAAAAAACCTAACTCACAAAAAAAATAAACTACATTACAGAAAATAAAAAAACCTAAGTCACAAAAAATAAAAAAAGGAAAATTACAGAAAAAAAATAAAAACATTACAACCCCCCCCCCACTACAGAAAAAAAATACACACCTGAAAAGGAAATACATATAATACAAATACATATAATACAAATACATACAATTACAATACAATTACATATAATTACAATACAATACACCCCTATCTAATATACATCACACAATCTATCAAAATAAATAGCATAATCTAATATACATCCTATCTATATAATAATACATTCCCAATCTATCTAAATAAATAACACAATTTAATATACATGCTATCTATATAATAATACATCCCCAATCTCTGTAAATAAATAACACAATCTATCTACAATACATCCTATGCTATCTATATAAAGCACATACCCCTAGCTAATATACAATAAATGCTATCTATATATTAACTAATCTAAGTCTAAGCTAAATTAAATAATTAAGACCACTTACCTTTGCAGATGTCCATTGGGATCAGCCACCTACGAAAAAAAAAAAAAAAATTAGTGCAACACGTTTACAGTTTTAAAATAAACATTCTATACATTCTATACATTCTAAATATTCTACTCACCTTTCCGGCATGTCCCGTACGGCATTCTTTAAATCCTTCTCCGGCGCGGCACCTGTTAAAAAAAACACAACATTAATAGACATACATCAAAATAAAATAAACATAATCTACATCCTACTTACCTCGCCGCGATGTCTCCGGCCTCCTCCGGATCCTCTTCTGCCACGCCCTGTAAAAAAAATATATATATATACTTACATCTGCACTCCCGGACATCCCCGACGCTAATGAGGCTCCAGGAGACTTTTCCAGAAGAAAACAATCAATGGCGCCTTCTGATTCGTTGAAAACGATGTCTATCAAATTCACCTAATCAGGAGGCTCCAATGTGTGAACCAATCACAAACGGATACACCTTAAAATACCACTCTGATTGGATAATGCACCTGTCAATCTTTATTTAAACCAATCACAAGGTGCAGATGCCTTCAGCCAATCACAATGGAATACACCCCCACAGGTGGATTGGTTGGAGCCTCTGCACATTCTGATTGGTTGCACTGACAATAGCCAATCACAATGGAATACACCCTCACTTACTGATTGGTGAAGTATTTGCGCATTCTCTTTGGCTATTGTTAATATCAATCAATATTACAGCCAATGGGAAGGCGCAGATGTCTTCACCAATCAGTACGTAGGGGTATATTCCATTGTGATTGGCTGATGGCAATAAAGCCTTAGGATTGGTTCAAATAAAGATGGACAGGTGTGTTATCCAATCACCGTTGTATTTTGGGGTGTATATTTTTTTCATTGGTTCACAAATGGGGTCTTCTCTTGGCTGAATTTGATGGACAGCCTTTTCAGCCAATCAGAAGCCACCATTGCCAATTTTATTCTGGAACACTCCATAGGAAGGTCATTAGCATCGAAGACATCCGCCAGGGTGGATGTGTGTCGCTTTTTTTTTCTTCATGCGAGGAGGCCGGAGACATTGCGGAAAGGTAAGTATAATGTAGATTGTGTTTATTTAAATTTGGTTTATGTTTACTAATGTAATGTTTTTTTTACAGGAGTATCGCCGGACAAGACGCAAAGATGGACAACGGAACATGGAGGACGTGACATGCTGGGACGTGACATGCTGGAACGGGACATGCTGGAAAGGTGAGAATAATATTTAGAATATTTAGAATGTTTAGAATGTTTAGGTATTTCATATAAACGTGTTGTATTCATTTTTTTAATCTTTTTTACCGTAGGTTTACTGATCTCAAGAAACATCTCAAAGGTAAGTGGTCTAAATTTTTTTATTGTAGCTTACAATTAGGGGAGCTATATATATATATATATATATATATATATATATATATATAGATAGCATGTATTGTATATTAGATAGATAGGGGGATGTATTATTTCATAGTATTATATATTAGATAGTGGGATGTATATTACATGATATAGTGGCATGTATATTAGATAGTGCATGTATATTAGATAGTGGCATGTATATTAGATACTGGCATGCATATTAGATAGTGGCATGTATATTAGATACTGGCATTGTATTGTATTTTATTTAATTGTATTGTATTGTTTTATATTATATTTATGTATTATATGTATTTCATTTTCAGGTGTGTAATTTTTTTAAAAATGTTGTAGTGAGGGGGGGTTGTAATGTATTTTTTTATTTTCTGTAATGTTCCTTTTTTATTTTTTGTGACTTAGGTTGTTTTTTTTTGGTTCTGTAATGTACATTTTTTATTTTTGGTGATTTTAGTTTTTCTTATTTTATGTAATGTAGATTTCTGCTTTTTGAGGAATTTAGTTACTTGAGGCACACAGTACACTCACATTGTGTGACAAACAGCATTTCAACACTTTCTTTTATTGACCGTCATTTTGTTGACGGGCAAGTCGCTAGTACACTATATATATAAACAAGAGACCAAGCCAATGGCTATGTAACCTCAATAGGTACATTTAAAGCTGTAATACATAATTATCATATATAAATGAGCATACATACAGTTAAATATAATGATCCAATACACAGATAAACCAGTAGAAGACCAAAGTAAATATATAAATAATAACAATAATTGTATGTGATTCAGCACCTGCCTCAAGACCTGTAAAGCTAGATGACTGTATGGAAAAGATAAAACAAAAAAGTTAATGGCCTACTAGATGCCCGGTATAGTAGCCCTGTGGTGTATTTAACTTACCCTACCTATTCTTCAGGTCTGGGGTGGTGATGAGTATGTAAATCGGAGGTCCTGGTAGTAGTAAACTGTGCTGGTGCTTCCCGATTTCCACTGTCAGCTCTACTGAGAGCCTAACGCGCGTTTCCCCGTTCTCATGGATGGATTGTCCCCTGAAGAATCCGTCCATGAGAACAGGGAAGCATGCGTCGGGCTCCCAGTAGAGCTGGCAGTGGACATCGGGACGCACCAGCACAGTTTACTACTACCAGGACCTCCGATGTGTGTATTTTAGATAGGATTTCATGTACTTTTAGATAGTGGGGTATGTTTGTATTTTAGATAGTATTTAATGTATTTTAGATAGGGGGGTATTGTATTTTATTTGTATTGTAATGTAATGTATATATTCTGTATATATTTTTATTTTCTGTAGTGGGGGCGGTGGGGGGGGGCTTTGTAATGTAGGTTTTGTTATTTTCTGTAATGTTGATTTTTTTATTTTTTGAGTTAGGTTTTATTATTTTTTGTAATTAGTGAGGTGGGGGGTTTATTAGGAGGTAGGTAGGTAGTGTAGTTGTTAATAGGTTAGTGTAGAGGGGGGGCAGTTTAGATTTAATGGTTTATTGGGGTGGTATAGTGCAGTGTATTGTTTGTACTTAGTGTCAGGAGGGTTCTTGAGGACCGTCATGGCACTTATGTGGTTAATGTTAAGGTTCTAACAGCCCCATAAGGGTCTTTATATACACTTATAGACCCACATAAGAGACAGAGTTAAATAGGTCCAGTTAGGGTTAAATAGGCCCAGTTATGGTTAAATAGACCCAGTTAGGGTTAGATAGGTACTGTTAGGGTTAAGTAGGGACAGGGTTGGGTTACTGGGGTATAGTTAGGGTTAATAGTATAGTGCTTACACTTTGTGTCACGAGGGTCCTAGATGACCCTCATTGCACTTATAGTGTTATTACATGGTTTAATTAGTGTCCTATAGGGGTCTATATAGACCCCTATTGGACTGATAGGGTTAATTATTGGCTTATGGGGGTCTGTATTGACCCCCATAGGTGACATGGTTAATTAAGGGATTGTGGGGCCTGTATTGATCCCCATGATTGGCAGGGTTAATTAAGGGATTATGGGGGTCTTCATTGACCCCCATGAGTGACAGAGATAATTCTAGGCTTATGGGGGTCTGTATTGACCCCCATGAGTGACAGGGTTAATGAAGGGAATATGGGAGTCTGTATTGACCCCCATAAGTGACAGGGTTAATTAAGGGTTCATGGGGGGCCTGTATTGACCCCCTTGAGGGACAGGGTTAATTAAGGGATTAGGGGAGTCTGTATTAACCCCCATGAGTGACAGGGTTAATTAAGGGTTTATGGGGGTCTGTATTGATCCTCATGAGTAACAGGGATAATTAAAGGCTTATGGGGGCCTTCATTGACCCCCATGAGTGACCGGGTTTATTAAGGACTTATGGGGGTCTTCATTGACCCCCATGAGTGACAGGGTTATTTCAGGTCTTATAGGGGTCTGTATTGACCCCCATGAGTGACAGGGTTAATTAAGGTCTTATGGTGGTCTGTATTGACCCCCATGAGTGACAGGGTTAATTAAGGGTTTATGGGGATCTGTATTGACCCCCATGAGTGACAGGGATAACAAAGGGTTTATGGGGGTCTGTATTGACCCCCATGAGTGACAGGGCTAATGAAGGGCTTTTGGTGGTCTGTATTGACCCCTATAAATGACAGTGTTAATTAATGGATTATAGGGTTCTGTATTGACCCCCATGAGTGACAGGGTTAATTAAAGGCTTATGGGGGCCTTCATTGACCCCCATGAGTGACCAGGTTAATTAAGGGCTTATGGGGGTCTTCATTGACCCCCATGAGTGACAGGGTTAATTCAGGGCTTATGGGGGTCTATATTGAGCCCCATGAGTGACAGGGTTAATTAAGGGCTTATGGGGTCTGTATTGACCCCATGAGTGACAGGGTTAATTAAGGGCTTATGGGGGTCTTCATTGACCCCCATGAGTGACAGGGTTAATTAAGGGTTTATGGGGGTCTGTATTGACCCCCATGACTGACAGGGTTAATGAAGGGCTTTTGGTGGTCTGTATTGACCCCTATGAGTGACAGTGTTAATTAATGGATTATAGGGTTCTGTATTGACCCCCATGAGTGACAGGGTTAATTAAAGGCTTATGGGGGCCTACATTGACCCCAATGAGTGACCAGGTTAATTAAGGGCTTATGGGGGTCTTCATTGACCCCCATGAGTGACAGGGTTAATTCAGGGCTTATGGGGGTCTTCATTGACCCCCATGAGTGACAGGGTTAATTAAGGGATTATGGGGGTCTTCATTGACCCTCATGAGTGACAGGGTTTATTAAGGGCTTATGAGGGTTTATTGACCACCATGAGTGACAGGGTTAATTAAGGGATTATGGGGGTCTTCATTGACCCCCATGAGTGACAGGGTTAATTCAGGACTTATGTGGGTCTGTATTAACCCCAATGAGTGACAGTGTTAATTAATGAATTATGGGGGTCTGTATTAACCCCATGAGTGATAGGGTTAATTCAGGGCTTATAGGAGTCTGTATTGACCCGCATGAGTTTCAGGGTTAATAAAGGGCTTATGGGGATCTGTATTGACACCCATGAGTGACAGGGCTAATTAAGGGATTATGGGGTCTCCATTGTTCCCATGAGTGACAGTGTTATTTAGGGCTGATGGGGCTCTCTATAGAGCCCCGTGGGTGTTAGGGTTAATTATTTTTTCTGTCGTTGGTCCTTTAAGGACCTTTACGGCCCTTTAAGGACCCGCAAGGCGGGAAATTCGAATTTTGATTGCAGCGGAAGGAGAGGACTAAGTGCTGCGAGTTAACAGTTTTGTGGGGTGTTTTGTGACATAGGTGAGGCGCCGTAGGACTAAGTGCTGCAAGTTAACGCTTGTTGTGGGGTGGTTTTGTTACAAAATGAGGTGCCGTAGAGCCTCCACCTCTGCATTTGCAGCCGCTCGCTTTGCGAGGGTCCACATTTGCAGCCAGAACTGCGTCCCTCACTTTGCGAGGGATGCAGTTCTGGCGAGCTCGCTTTGCGAGCTCGCAAAGCATGATGACGTCTCGCAGTGTGACAACTATTACATGTGATATTATGTGAAGTAGAAAGAAAATGTAAAATAACCATTCCTTTGCTTACACATATAAGCTAACACCTTTTAAAGTCCTATAAGGTCCTTAATGAAACAGACAGCTCCATGCATTAAGAGCACTGTATTAGTCCTTTTTAACAATACCATAGTTGTTTATGCATAGTACATATGGCTGGCTACCAAGGAGAGCAAATTACAAATTAAATGAGTAAAAAAAACAGTTTTTATGGAAAAATATCTGCAAATTGAATAAAGGGAGTCAGCAAATTATCCCTCAATAGAACATCAGAGGCGAATCACATACAAGTAGAACAAATCCCACTGATATACAGAGATGTAGGTCTGAAGCCAACAGCATGGAGAAGGGGCGGCCCGTCCATTGGGGCGTCAGGGCAAACGCCCCCCCCAAATATTTTCATGACCCTGCAATAAAAAAACACAACAATGTATTAGTAATAACCCAAAAACAATTAAATATAAGGTGTACATCATCATTCAAGTCTTAATACAGTAATAAAATGAAGTAAACTATTCCCAGGGACACTGTCACTTTAAGATAACCCCTTGCGCTGTGTGTATATATTAACTAATGCTGCTGTGTATCTATTGTAGCCCCCTGCACCCTGTGTGATCATATTACACTAGTAAAGTACACTAACCTTTAGACTCTTTCACTCTTCTCTTCAATGAGGCCTGGCCTGGCCCTCTGACTGTTAATGCATGCCGCCCACCAGCACAGTGACGATATGCATGGGCGGTCATAAATGTATCAATTTAATGACTGACAGTCTTCCATCATTGACCAATCAATGATGGAAGGTTGTACAGTTGCCAAGAGAACATTGTAAACCCACCAAGACCGTTAGCCCCGAGCGCCCGCCAGCTAATAGGGCCTTGAGTTTACTTTTTGATTGATTGATACAGTGAATAAAACCACCAGTTGCCTGTCCCTTCCCCCTTTCTGTTTCCTGACCCTGGTCACGCTGAGACTGAGAGACCTCCCTGGCTGAAACTACTCAAATCTGCTCTGCAGCCTGCCTAACAGTAAATCTACCTAGCACCTGCCCTGCCCCTGGCCAAACCAAACCCCTAGTGCCCCTAATAAAAGGTAGGGTCATCCAGTTACCCCACTATGCCTGCCTGGCCTGCCACCTACCCAGCCACCCACTAACTTACCTACCACCGACGACCCTAGGCCTGCAATGCCTGGTGCCATCCCCAGCCATCACCCCCATGTGGCCTGTGCCACCCCCGATCACCCCGATGTGGCCTGCCCTATGCTATGCCACCGCCCGTGGTGAGCGGGGTGGCACAGGCCACATGGGGGTGATCGGATCACCCCCATGATGAGGCCTGTGCCACCCCTGATCACCTCCATGTCGCCTGTGCCAACCCGAGGCCCGATCACCACCACCCCGATGTGGCCCATGCTATGCCACCGCCCGATTACCCCGATCACAGGATCGGGGTATTCGGGCGGTGAGCGGGGTTGCACAGGCCACATGGGGGTGGATGATCACCCCCATGAGGCCTGTGCCACCCCTGATCGTGGCCTACGCGGCCACTGACCGACCGATGGGCGCCTGAGCGTGACCGACCCCACCCTGATCCAACTACCTAACTAGCAGCACCCCCCCCCCCCCTATTTTTATTCCATTTTTAAAAGTAACAGGCATGTGCATGTGCCTGTCACTTTTAAAGATAAAATTAAAATAAGGTAAGGGAAAAACAATACAGTAAAAACATAACATACTAAACAAACAATAATACAATTATACAAATAAAGTAAACAGCACATACATATTAAACAAACAATAATAAAAATAAAATAAACAACAGCACATACTTACCTGTCAAATTGACCCCTCCAGCGTTGGCCTTCTGCCCTCTATGACCTGGATAGTCATAATAATCCAATGTTGATTGAAGCCCATGTCATAAAATCTAATGTTGATTGAAGCCCATGTCAAATAAATAATCCAATGTTGATTGAAGCCCATGTCAAATAAATAATCCAATGTTGATTGAAGCCCATGTCAAATAAATAATCCAATGTTGATTGAAGCCACTGGTCAAATAAATAATCCAATCTTGATTGAAGCCATTGTCCAAAAATAATCCAATCTTTATTGAAGCCATTGTCCATCCATTCTGGCCCATTGAAAGAGGCCTCCACCAAAAAAAACCTGACGCTCTAAAAAAAAAAACAACAGCAAACTAACAGAGCTCCTCCTACAAGGAGCCCCACCCGCGATTAATTGATTTTTTCCCACGCTCTGCTTTATATACTAATTTTTGAAGGACTCTGATTGGCTGAAATTTTTGATTGACATCGATTTCAACCAATGAGAGTCTTCAGCAAATCAGCAAGCAGGTATGGAAGCCTGTAAGGGAAAAAAAGGTTAGTGTGAACTTGTTTGACCCTGTATGTATTATACATATTACAGGGCTATTTATGTGATATACATGTTACAGGATAATATCCTGTAACATGTATAGCCCAAAAATAGCACTGTAATATGTATAAAAAATAATCTGTAATAGAAATACATGAACAATATAATAAAATAAGTTATAAAGTACATCAATTAATCAAATAATAAATATCAATTAATATATATATTTTTTTATGTATATGTTTATGTATATTTATGTATATTTTTTATGTGTGTGTGTGTGATATATATATATATATATATATATATATTTATATATATTGATATATATATATATATATTGATTGATTGATTGATAGATATATTGATTGATATATATATATATTTATATATTGATTGATTTATATATTGATTATTGGTTGATATATATATATATATATATATTGAGTTATATATATATATATATATATATTTATATATTGATTGATTTATATATTGATTATTGATTTATATATATATATATATATATATATATATATATTTATTTATTTATTTATTGAGATATATTGATATCAATTGATATATATATATATATATGTTTTTTTGTACAATTTGGGCCTACATGGTCCCAATTTGTTATTTAGGGTTTTTAAGGTGCGGTTGGGGCCTATATGCTCCCACTTTGTTATTTAGGGTTTTTAAGGTGCGGTTGGGGCCTATATGGTCCCACTTTGTTATTTAGGGTTTTTAGGTGCGGTTGGGGCCTATATGGTCCCACTTTCTTATTTAGGGTTTTTGAGGTGTGGTTGGGGCCTATATGGTTCCACGTTGTTATTTAGGGTTTTTAAGGTGCAGTTGGGGCCTATATGGTCCCACTTTGTTATTTAGGGTTTTTAAGGTGCAGTTGGGGCCTATATGGTCCCACTTTGTTATTTAGGGTTTTTGAGGTGCGGTTGGGGCCTATATGGTCCCACTTTGTTATTTAGGGTTTTTAAGGTGCGGTTGGGGCCTATATGGTCACACATGGTCTTTTAAGGTTTTAAAAGTTAAGGTTGGGGTCTTGAACGTTCTAATGTTTTTTTTGTTGTTTTCTATCACCCCCCAGGTGCAAACTATCTGTGGAAGCAGATTTGTTTGGACTCGTTGGTTGACTTACTGGACGTGAATACCCCGAGAAGGAGAGTCAACTGTAGGTGAGTATATGGTCACACTTGGAATTTGAAGGTTTTTAAGGTGCGGTTGGGGCCTATATGGTCACACTTGGTCTTTTAAGGTTTTAAAAGTTAAGGTTTGGGTCTTGAACATTCTAATGGTTTTTTTGTTGTTTTCTATCACCCCCCAGGTGCAAACTATCTGTGGAAGCAGATTTGTTTGGACTCGTTGGTTGACTAACTGGACGTGAATACCCAGAGAAGGAGAGTCAACTGTTGGTGAGTATCATTGCTTTTAATTTTCTGTCCATGCGTATAGGTGCAAATTTGATGTTGATGTACTCTTGTCACATGAGGGTTTGCAATCTGTAATGTATACCAATGAATTCAACACACTGTTATTTTAAAGTAATTTTGTGACATAATATAAATTAATATACCGTGATCTCTTTCTTCTATTGGTATCAGAAATGAATACTATTGACTCTCTACTTGTGAAGCCTTTCGGCACCCTAACCTATGAGGAGAAGGTGGAAGTAAAACGGTTAGGACCTGACCAACCAGAGATAAATCTGCAGCAAATCGCAAGAGATAAAGGGTAGCAATATATCCGTACTTTCAATACTGAATGGTACAAGAAGAACGACTGGCTTTGTGGAAGCGTTTCTAGGAAGGCCTTATATTGTTTTCCATGCATCCTATTTGGTGGTGACGCTGCTTGGACCAAAACTGGAGTGACTGACGTAAAACATCTAGCTGACAAATTGGCGAAACACAAAAGTTCTAAAGCTCACTTGGATAACAGGATCAAGTTTGAGATACTTGGACAGGCGAACATTGCAGTTCAACTGGACCAAGGATACCAAGTCAGTATTCAAAAACACAACGAAGAAGTGGCTAAGAACAGGTACATCCTTTCCAAGATAATTGATTGTGTTCGCTTTTGTGGCGCTTTTGAACTGGCATTAAGAGGACACGATGAGAGTGAAACATTGCTAAATCCAGGAGTGTTTCGAGGCCTGGTGGATTTGGTTGGCAGTATCGATAGTGCAATGGAACAGCATTTGAAGACTGCAACTGTGTTTAAGGGCACGTCCAAAACCGTGCAGAATGAGCTACTGGACTGCATGCATGAAGTTATTAAGGAAGTGATTCACCAAGAGCTTAAGGAAGCCCAGTTTGTGGCAATCCAAGCGGATGAAACAACCGATATTGCCGCTAGGACACAGTGCGTTGTAGTCTATCGCTACATTGACAAGAAGCATCAAGTGGTGGAAAGATTTGATGGCTTCACGGAAATGAAATCAACGGATGCAGACTCGATTGCTGCTGTTGTGCTGGAAAGTCTGAATACTGTTCTCCCAGAGCCAGAAGACAAGAAGAAACTCATAGCTCAAAGCTATGATGGTGCCAGTGTGATGCGTGGAGATCAAGGAGGAGTTCAAAGAAAAATAAAAGACGTGTACCTGAACGCATACTACGTCCATTGCTATGCTCACCAACTGAACTTAATAATGGAGAAAGCAGTTTCAAGGATTGGAAGAGTTCGAGGTTTTTTTTCAAACATAGGCGGCATACCATCTTTTTTTTTACGCTCTCCAAAAAGGACTGGAGTTCTGGATGAGGTAGTTGGTAGAAGACTTCCAAGAGGTGCACCAACACGATGGAACTTCAACGTTAGGACCGTGAACGTCATCTACGAGAACAGAGATGCGCTACTTGAGTGTTTCCAGACAATTGAAGCATGTCTAAACTTTGATCCAACATCTATACGTGAAGCCGCAGGTTTCATTGGAATGCTGGAAGACAGGGAGTTCCTTTACTTCCTTAAATGATTTCATTTAATAATGCCACATGTTGACATCCTCTATAGTCAGCTTCAGAAGCGAGACACGGATACTGTTTATATCAAAAAAGTCACAGAAGACTTTGTCACCAGCATCCAGAAAATCCGTAATTCTGTTGAAGAGATAGAAGCAAGTTTGCTGAGCGATGTAACAGTTAACAGACGGAGTGCAGAGATCTCAACCTTGAGACAACTTTCAAGAGAGGTATGTGACATAGTGGTGGTTCATGCAAAAGAACGTTTTTCATTTTCAAATCACCTAGTCAGTGCCAAACTTGTTCAAAGTGACTTTTATAAAACCCATGACACTTGCTTTCCAACCCAAGCTCTGGAAGACACCGTGCAAGCATATCCAATACTGAAGAAGGAACAATTACGCACTGAGCTGTCACTTCTGTATGGGAAGACAGATTTTCATGCTTGTACAAGTGCTGTTGCTCTGCACAAACTTTTACATCAATTGAATCTGCAGAATGATTTTACAGAGACAGTGAAATTATTAAGAATCCTGATTACAACACCGATGACCACTGCAGAATCAGAAAGATGCTTCTCCACATTGAAGAGGATAAAAACCTTTTTAAGAAGCACCATGTCCCTGGAGCGGTTGAATGCATTGGCGATGCTCTCAATGGAAAAGCAACTGATTTCCGAGATCCCAGACTTCAATGAAAAAACCATTGAGAAGTTTTGTTCTTTGAAAGATCGCTGTGCAAAATTTAAATACAAGTGATTGAAGCAAAGAAGAATGCATACCCCCAGGGTGTGCAAAGATAAACTGCATTAAGCAGCACCACCTCACACTACCAAACATAACTAGTGGTAAGTAAAGTATGAACGGTGTGTGGGTGTGCATATGGAAGGAGCTATGAAAGGTGTGTGCATGGTCAGTAACAATTGTTGAAGCCTTGGCGTGGTTTGAAGGAATTGGAGGCACTTCCAAGGGTAGCTGTCACTTGTGTACGGGAAGCCAGAATTCCATGTCTGTACAAGTGCTGTTGCTCTGCAGCAACTTTACCATCAATTTAATCTACATAATTTAACAGAGAGAGTGAAGCTATAAGGAATCCTGCTTACAACACCGAAGACTACTAAAGAACCAGAACGATGCTTCTCCACATTGAAGAGGATAAAAAGGTATTTAAAAAGCACCATGGCCCTGTAGCGGTTGAATGCATTGGTTTGAAGGAATTGGAGGCACCTTCAAGGGTACGTAAAGTTCTCAGAAATGGCACCACCTCCCTACCAAAAATAACTAGTGGTAAGTAAAGTATGAATGGTGTGTGGGTGTGCATATTGAAGGAGCTATGAAAGGTGTGTGAATGGTCAGTAACAATTGTTGAAGCCTTGGTGTGGCGTTACTGCTCATATGGTTATCCATATGCTAATTCAACGTGTTTGTTTGACATTGATTATTGTGTTGTCTAAACATAATTTAAATGTAGTTGTTTTCTTGAGTCCCAAGATCCACTGGTTTGGGCCTATACAGTGCTGATTGGTCTTCTAAGGTATGTTTGGGGCCTATGGTCACACTTGGTCTTCTAAGGTATGTTTGAGGCCTATATGGTTCCACTTGGTCTTCTAAGGTATGTTTGGGGCCTATATGGTTCCACTTGGTCGTTTAATGTTTTTTAAGTATGGTTTTGTTCTTGAATGGTCTGATTGATTTGCTTGTTTTCTTTCAACCCCAGGTGCAAACCCTATGTGGCTGCAGATTTGTTTCTACTCGTTGGTCAACTTACTGAACGTGAATACCCTGAGAAGAAGACCCGACTAATGGTAGGTGTCACTCCTTTAATTTTTCTGTTAATGCGTATAGGTGCAATTATGATATTGCTGTAGTCTTGTCACATGAGTTTTTTCAATCTACATTATATACCAATGAATTTAACACATTGTTACTTTACTTCTTGACATTTCTGCATTGGTGATCATGTATTTCAATGCGCTTTACAAGTATAAGGTCATTGGGCAGGGCTTTTAAAGGTCATCATGATGTCAGGGGAGGAGTTATAAAAATGGGTGTGGTTTGAAAATGGGGGAGTGGCTATGTTTCGCCCTGTCGCCCCTCCAACTTGAAAAGTCACCAGCCGCCACTGGCACGGAGGGGCTAACTCCATCAGTGCTGTAAAATCCCACAACCTGTAACAGTGAATGTATAAAATGTGCTGTCTGGATTTACATTTCCTATAGAAGGAGCAGCACAGGATTCCTGGAATAATCTTTCTTTAGAATGATACTGTTTGTTGATAACAATATTTAAAGATATCAGTTTAAAAATAATTTTTCAGATACACTCAGTGAATATCAGCTGCTACCTAATAAAGCTCTTGTCTTAAGATCTGTCTGGGTGCCCTTGTATAAAGTTGCAGTGTGTAGTGTCAGACAAGAACAGCAGATCCCACACTTTGTGTATGATGGTACATTATCAATATGCTGTGTGTAGTATCAGTACAGGAACAGCAGAGCTGACACTATCCTACCAATCCAACATAGCCAGAGGCTGGGATCTCTCTCCATCTCTCTATAACCACTTTGTTGTTGTTGTTGATTAGTTGTTCAGTCTCGTCTGACTCTCCGTGTCCATATAGATCACCGCACAACAGGTACATCTCTTACTCACTGGCCCTCTGAGCTCCATCAAGTTCATTGCTTCAGTGAACTGATCTACAGTGGGGGGAGTATTTCATCCCCTGCTGATTTTGAACATTTGTCCACTGACAAAGAAATGATTAGTCTATAATTTTAATGGTAGGTGTATTTTAACAGTGAGAGACAGAATAAAAACAAACAAAAAAACAAGAAAAACGCATGTCAAACAAGTTTTAAATTGATTTGCAGATCAGTGAGGGAAATAAGTATTTGATCCCCTATCAATCAGCAAGATTTCTGGCCCACAGGTGTGTTTTATACAGGTAACAAGCGGAGATGAGGAGCACTCTCTTAAAGGGAGTGCTCCTAATCTCAGCTCGTTACCTGTATAAAACACACCTGTCCACAAAAGCAATCAATCAATCAGATTCCAAACTCTCCACCATGGCCAAGACCAAAGAGCTGTCCAAGGATGTCAGGGACAAGATTGTAGACCTACACAAGGTTGCAATGGGCTACAAGACCATCGCCAAGCAGCTTGGTGAGAAGGTGACAAGAGCTATTGCGATTATTCGCATATGGAAGAAACACAAAATAACTGTCAGTCTCCTTCGGTCTGTTGCTCCATGCAAGATCTCACCTTGTTAAGTTTCAATGATCATGAGAACAGTGAGGAATCAGCCCAGAACAACACAGGAGGATCTTTTTAATGATCTCAAGGCAGCTGGGACCATAGTCACCAAAGCAACAATTGGTAACACACAACGCCGCGAAGGATTGAAAACCTGCAGCGCCCGCAAGGTCCCCCTGCTCAAGAAAGCACATGTACAGGCCTATCTGAAGTCTGACAATGAACATCTGAATGATTCAGAGGTGAAATTGTTGTGCTCAGATGAGACCAAAATCGAGCTCTTTGGCATAAACACAACTCGCAACTTTGGAGGAGGAATAATGCTTCCTATAACCCCAAGAACACTATCCCCACCGTCAAACATGGAGCTGGAAACATTATGCTTTAAGGGTGTTTTTCTGCTAAGTGGACAGGACAACTGCACCACATCAAAGGGACGATGGACGGGCCATGCGCCGTCAAATCTTGGGTGAGAACCTCCTTCCCTCAACCAGAGCATTGGAAATGGGTCATGGATGGGTATTCCAGCATGACAATGACCCAAAACATACAGCCAAGGCAACAAAGGAGTGGCTCAATAAGAAGCACATTAAGGACCTGGAGTGGCGTAGCTGAAGGTCTGAGCTGCCAGACATCAGCTTCGAAACCTTAATGACTTGGAGAGGATCTACAAAGAGGAGTGGGACAAAATCACTCCTTAGATGTGTGCAAACCTGGTGGCCAACTACAAGAAACGTCTGACCTCTGTGATTGCCAACAGGGGGTTTTCCACAAAGTACTAAGACAAAGGGGTCAAATACTTATTTCCCTCATTGACCGGCAAATCAATTTATACCTTTTTTTACATGCGTTTTTCTTGGGGGGGGGGTTTGTTATTCTGTCTATCACTGTTAAAATACACCTACCATTAAAATTATAGGCTGATCATTTCTTTGTCAGTGGACAAACGTTCAAAATCAGCAGGGGATCACATTTTTTCCCACTGTATCCATCTCGGGCTCTGTCGTCCCCTGCTTCTTGTGGCTTCAATTCTTTACAGCATAAGAGTCTACTCTAGGGAATCCTTTTTTCGACTATTGTATCTCAAAAAAGCACTTAAGATAGCTGTGAACCAGCCCCACACTAATGACATAAATTTTAAGATAAAAATAGCTGTCTGTGAGTAGATCTTTTAGCTTGTGCATAATCCATCCTATGCTATGACTAAAGCTTTGTAATACAACAAGCATATGCCAAAATGAGCCATATTTTAAATGGTATTTGGATTAAAGAATGAAATTGCTTTGTGTATTCATTTGTATGTTTCTGCCTAGTTTCCCAAAGTGCAGTGCAATAACTATATTTCTTGTAGTTCTGAGTAAAAGATATGTTTTTTTAATTAATTTTTAGCCAGCAGCGTTACATTACCCCCTGTTCGATATAGCTAGGGTACTAAAGACTACTCTACAAAGAGCATACAACTCACCAAAACTGATTTGAACCACCATATAGGGGTTTCAGATGAAATGTGGATATCCTTAGTGCTCTAAAATAATAATAAAATAATAACATTGAATCACAAGAGGTTTAATCAAGAAGCCCATTCAAGGCAAAACCCCAAAACAGTGAATTGGAAATGTAGATATTTCTTCAGAAAATAAAATAATTTTGAATTTACATGCCAGAAATTTAAAGTGTTGTCACATTTTCAATAAATTAGTGATCTCTGCACTAATTGTATATGGCTTGTGCAAATGGCACAGTACTTCAACAAGGAGCTAATGATATTCGTAACCATTTTTTATAGACACTTGCATGTCAAGGAGTTTAAATCTTGGTAATATTTGAATAAATAATCCTAAAGTGGATTTCATGCTGAGTTTTGTAGCAGTTATAACATCCAATTTCTGGCTTGCTGTTTTCAAATTGATGTCCTTAAGGGGATGTAAGTTTAATTAAACATTAATTCACCCAAGAAGAACCGACATTTGCTTTTCTTCTTGTAAAAGATGCCTTGATACAAAACATATGTATTTCCTCTGTGCGATTTTTTTTTTTTGAAGTTCTCAAAATGCAATATTCAATAATATCCTTTACCTTAGCCAGTATATTGCTAGTCTGCCATTAACCCTATGAGCTCCATACAATGTTATTTTGGAAACAATACATAACATAATAGATATTGTCTGAGAAAAGTCATTGTTTTATGCTATTAATTTAGGCCTGAGACCGGGACTAGCAGTATTAAAAAAACACTATAATGAGTAAATTACAAAGATATTTTAAAGATTTTTTTAAACAACTATTTTTTTTTAGTAGCTGATTAAAATAAAAGGAATATTTGAAAAAAGTAATTGCAGTGTAAATGTTTAAAGTTAAATTTTAAATTTAGTATGTCAGAGAATAGCAAAGCTGCTTCTCTCAACCACCTACTCTTGTAGACAGGCCTGGCCACTACAGGGAAGAATGTGTCTAAAGATTCATATCAGGATAGTCTATTTAACTGATCTTCTCCAAAATGTAAATATATATGTAATACAAACGCCACGCTGATGTTTTTAATTGCTTATTTTAATGCTAAACATTAAAACAAATGTCATGTATGAAGGTGCCATTTAAAAGGGCAATGGTCTCAGAAGCATATCATGCATTATATAAACTTTTAATTCATATTTTCTTTATGGATATTGTGATACTACTAAGGTAGTATTACATTTGAATGTTTTATAGAAGATTCTCCTTAAAGACAAAATAATTGCAAAATATGGAGAACTATACCACAAAGAGGTTGGTTCTTTTAAATAAACAGTACAAGCAAAGAAATAATACTCCATGATGCGCCATCATAAAAAACCTACATTGATAGAGTAACTGTACTGATGAAGCCCCAGATCTCTTTAAGCAAAATATGCAAGCTGCTGTTTAGAGCAACTACGGTGAATTATATGCTTCAAAAGTAAATCAGTATACTGTAGATTAGTAAAAGAAGATTCAACACCTATTTATATCAGAACTGCTTGTATTACATTCACGACCAGTCTTCTTAAGCTCTAAATTGTATGCAATTCAGTGCTAACAAATGAAGGACAATGCTAAGTTCTGTGGGTCAAGTTTGGACAGCTGCTTTTTAAACTTACTCATTGAAACACTTTCTAAATAGCAGAGCATTTTCAGTGCATTACATTGCACCTGTCCTATAATGCTATGTGTTTCATTACGAATCCATCATATGGTATCTCTCCTTCACATTGCCAGTAATGCAAACACATCTACGTAAGAAAAATGAAAGTGTTCTGCTGTTAAACCAGCAGTACATTCCACTTTCCTCCTGGTAGCTTCTTGCTTTTAGGAGCAGCCACCCACAAACTTCCAGGATTTAAAGAGGACACATCTCATTTACATGTCTTGTGATTATTTGGGCCGGATTGGCACCTGAGCTACATTAACCTACTTTCTGGAGACATTTCCTGGGGGCTCCTGCTGATTTCATAAGAGAAAACATAAACTCCTCTTTCTCTAGTTATCTAGGATATCCCTGAATGTCCCTACCCTGTTGTAGGCCCTGGTGCTTTGGATCTACTGAATCTGCAGTAGCTAAACCACAACACCTCATGTATCTTAGATGGCACCATCCACCCTAAAGATACATACTTATATAACCACTATATAAACTGCCTTATACATAATAATTGTTAAAAATAATTAAATGCTCCAAACTGTCATAAAGTATATTATATGATTAATAGATCTCATTACATTTTTAAACAATGATGTATCACTTTGCATGAGAGTCACATATCTTTACTAATAACTTGCCGGCCATAAATTACAATGTTTATTCTGTCTCTCTCTGTCTCTCTCTGTTCTGTCTCTCTCTGTTCTGTCTCTCTCTCTGACCGGTCTCTCTCTCCTGCCTCTCTCTCCTGTTTCTCTCTTTCTGTCCTGTCTCTATCTCTCTCTCTCTGCCCCCTCTCTCTTTCTATGTGTCTCTTAATCTCTCTGTCCTCTCTCTGTGTCCTGTGTCTCTCTCTCCCTCTCTTTGTTTTGTCTCTCTCTCTGTCCTCTCTGTGTGTCCGGTGTCTCTCTCTTTGTATGCTCTCTCTCTCTCTCTCTGTCCTGTGTCTCTCTTTCCCTCTCTTTCTCTCTCTCTTTGTGCTGGGTGTCTCTCTCTCTCTCTCTTTGTTCGGTGTCTCTCTATCTGTCCTCTCTCTGTCCTCTCTCTGTGTACTGTGTCTCTCTCTTTGTATGCTGCCTCTCTCTGTCCTGTGACTCTCTTCCTGTCCTGTTTCTCTCTCTCTCTGTCCTGTGTCTCTTTCTTTCCTGTCTTTCTCTTTGTGTTCTGTAATTCTCTCTCTCTCTGCCATCTCTCTCTCTGTCCCGTTTCTTTGTCTCTGCCTTGTGTATTTATCTCTCTGTCCTGTGTATCTCCCTGTCCTGTGTGTGTGTCTCTCTCTCACTTTCCAGTTTCTCTTAGTGTGTCCTGTTTCTCTCTCTGTCTGGCCTGTCTCTCTGTCTCTGTCTTGTCTATCTGTCTGGTGTCTCTCACTGACCTGTCTCTCTCTCTGTCCTGTCTTTCTTGCTTACCTGCCTCTCTCACTATCCTATTTCTTCCCAGCGGTCTCTCTCTGTCCTGTCTTTCTCACTCTCCTGTTTCTCTCACCCTATCCTGTGTCTTCCCAGCAGTTAATGTGGGCAGTCAGAAATAAAAAAAGGATACTTGCGCACGTGCGCTCATGCCTTTAGTCTACTGTCAATGTTAATGTCGCTCCTGTGCAGAACACACTGTGCAGGCGTTACAGACAAAAGAAAGTGGCAATTATTATAGTCGATCACACTAATTAACCGAATATTACTGTTGTGATGTCACAATTAATACAGACTTAGCAGCCACACATTAGTAGTAAAAAAAAAAATATAAGATACTGACCGGTATATGCTAATGACATGATGCACTTGTGACGTCACGTCATTACCATATGTCAGTCACTTCACTGCCGGAAGACATGATGCGGGCGGAGAGATGAGCAGGCAGCTTTTCAGATTCCAATAAAAACTAAGGAGAGAGGGGGAAGTGAGGAGGATGATCAAGGGGGAAGTGAGGAGGAGGATGATAACTGGGGAAGGAAGAGGAGGATGATAACGGGAAGGAGGAGGAGGATGATGATAAGGAGGGAAGGAGGGAGGAGGAGAAGGTGGAAAGGGAGGATAAGGGGGAAGTGAGGAGGAGGTTAGGTTATGGGGGAAGGAGGAGGATGATAAGGGGGAAGGGGGAGGAGGATGATAAGAGGGGAAGGGAGGAGGAGGATGATAAGGGGGGAGGAGGATAAGGGGAGAAAGGGGATATAAACGGTAAAAGAGAGGATAAGGGGAAAGGGAGGAGGAGGAAGAGAAGAAGGAAGATGATGATAAGGGAGGAAGGAGGAGGAGGAGGATTAGGGGGAGGAGGGAGGAGTATGATAAGGGGAGGAGGATGATAAGGGGGTAAGAAGGGAGGAGGATGATAAGGAGGGAGGATGATAAGGAGGGAAGAGGAGGATAAGGGGGAAAAGGAGGAGTGGAAGGGGCAAAGGGATGTGATTGGAGAGGGGGGAAGTGAGGAGGAGGATAAGGGGGACGAGGAGAAGGATAAGCGGGAGGAGGAGGATAAGGGGAGGAGGAGGATAAGGGAGGAGGAAGAGGGGAAGGAGGGAAAGAGAGGAGTATAAGAGGGAAAGGGCAGTATAATTATGTCAGTATTTTCTTATGTACCGCTTTAACAATCTAAATACTGACATAATCATACCGCCAGGAAAGATAAAAGGGCAGTATTTTTTTTTTTCGTTTTTGCATTTACAGCATTTCGAACAGAAGTTAAACTCCCTTGTGATTCCTATCTGGTACTTGTAGGATTTTCTTCTACATTTGCTGTTTACGGGTGTAAAAACATTTGCGGGTTTGAGGAATTGCAGCAATTTAATAGCGATTTGCAATTTTAGCGATTGTAACTTTTGAGGGCTTGAAAGATCAAAGCCTTTGGTGGACTGTAAGTTAAGATTTTGACAACTACAGGGGTTTTCAGCCTGTAACCTGTAGATCGCTTGCGGCTCGCTAAAAGACATCAACTGAATAGCAAATTAGTTTACGTGCTCCATTACGGGCTCCAGTAACTTACAATTGCTCAGTTGAATATGGGCCATGTTTGCTGATTACACTAAGTTGTGCAAGGTAAATAAATCCCAAAATGATGTACTGTCACTGCAAAGGGACCTATATACATGAGAAAAATGGGCAGCTAAATAAATGGCAGATGAGATTCAATACAATTAACTTTAAAGTTATACATTTGGGAAACCAAAATAAGCATTCACGTTATAATCTAAATGGAACAAATCTTAGGGTCATCAGTGTTAGAAAGGGACTTAGGAATGTTTGTTGACAATCACCTATGTAACAGTGTGCAATGCCAAGCAACATCTGCAAAGACAGGTAAAATATGAACATGCATTCAGAGGGGCGAAGAAGCAAGGAAAGCAGATATAATTTTGCTCACTGTATAAATCCCTGGTATGACCTTATTTAGAATTTGTAGCACCAGGCAAAAGTATGACATTTTAGAGCTTGACAGGGTACAGAGAAGGGCAACAAAATTAATAACGGGATTTGAGGGACTAAGCTATGAAGAAAGACTAAACAAATTAAACTTATTGAAAAAAATGATTATATGATTACCTTATATAAATATGTTTACTGTCTATATAAGACTTTCTCAGGGTGGACTCTTTGTGCCAAGAGGTATTCAATTGACAAGAGAACATGCCTTCAGATTAGACGAAAAAACATTTAACTTTAAGGAAAGCAAAGGGTTCTGACGCTAAGGGTAGTCAGATTGTGGCATTCTCTGTCAAAGGAAATTGTGCATTCAAATAGATAACTTTAAAAAGTATTTGAATAAAGCTGGTATACGTGGATATTTTGTATAACTTGAGAAGGTGCTGTATTAATGCTGGAAGTAATCAGATTGCCAGAATTGTAGGGCCAGCAATGATTTTTTTAAAGTTATGATACAATTGGTAATGTTTCAGTGAGTTTTTTGTTTGCCTTCCTCTGGGTCAATTAACCATTTGTTAATTACAAGGATCAGAGAAGATCTATGAAGGACTTATCAGCCTCAGTTACGATGTTGCTATGTAACTGCATAATAAACATTGTTCATTTTTTGGATGTGATTAATGTAATGAACATTTTGTAATTACAATTAAAATGTTATTTGTGGCAGGTGTGGTCTGGCCTATTTTTGCACATTCCAAATGTTCCTGAAACTCGTAATTGTAGCAAAAAGGACTGGAAACATGCAAATAATCCTGTATAATCACAAAGAAATAAACAAAAGCAGGCAAAGATTTCTGATTTTCCTGGTGTGTGCTAAATACAAGTGTTAGCAACATTAACAGCAGCAGTTTAACAGTCTCATCAGCTATGTGGATAGCAAAGAATTCATGACCAGTGAGCATTAATGAGGATACATGTCTAATATATCTTCTGTGCATGGTTCTTTGTAACAACACCTACACATCACCATCACTTTGCACCATACAGGATTGTATTGATAAGCTGTGTATTGAAAGGAAAAATGGGATCTGAGATATGTCAGATATTTGGAAAGCTAATTGATACCATGAAAGGATGCCACTAATACTTTGGGAGGTGAGCAATATTTCTCATGCCCTACTGTTTTGTCACTGACTGCTCTTCTGGAATCCAAATTTCAACTGAATGTTAAGTAGGTTATATGTCTCTCTTAAAACAAGCTTTACTGAATTATTTAAATAATTGTGAAGTAAATATGTTTCAGAATTATTGAATCTTGTATTTGAATTATGTTGAATTTGAGATGATGACATGGTTTTTCCCATTGGAATTTCTTGACATTTTTGCTCACATGTATGAAAACATTTGCTGAATGAAATTATTTCAGATTTGGCAATGAAATAATGATCTAAAAAGTCCATATGCTTTTCTTTAAAAATGTTAGATAGTTTAAGTTGTTCTTGACATATAATAATTTACATTTTTTATTTAATGAGCATGCTCATGCAGTGACATGTGCGTGAGTTACTGTAAGATTCCATGCATTGTGATTGATCCACTAAGGACCCGGTAATCTTTTATAGTTTATACAGTACATATTTAAATATTGTTTTGCCAGGCATGGAGAAAGCTATTATTACATTTTGTAATGGATTAAATAATGTTTCGCCAGAGATTGAGAATGTTGTAAAGCTGTGTCAGGCATGAAGAAGTTTATTATGACATAGTGCAATGGATCCAATTAATTTTGGGAGACATGGAGAAGGTTATGATATAGTGCAATGGATTAAATGAAGGTTCACCAGATAAGAAGCTTTCTATGACATTGTGCAATAGAATACTTGAAGGTTCGACTTGCATGGAAAACCTATTATTTGACATTGTTTAAATAACTATGGCCTTGATTCATTAAACTAATTTGCTTTTGAATTGGCGTCTTTTTTGCGAGCCGCAAATGATCTACAGGTTACAGGTTGAAAATCCCTGTGGTTGTTACAACTGTAACTTACACCCCACCTAAGCCTTTGATCTTTCAAGCCTTCAAGAGTTACAATCGCTAAAATCGCAAATGGCTATTCAATTGCTACAATTCCCCCCGGCAAACTTTTTCTGATGTCACCTAAGGTCATAGATGATGTCATGAATGATGTCGTCATTCATGACATAAGACATTATAAATAATAACATCTGCTTTGACATCACTCATGACCTCATATATAACATGAAAAATGACATCATCCAATGATATTTCTAATGACCTCACCCCATTGACCCCCAAGGCCCTTTAAAGTGTGAAATAAGGCACCGTTCATAGGAAGTGCCACCATCAATTAATAAATTCAAATAAAAATGTAAGTCTGCAATAATTTTTACTCCTCGTAACTAAATAGGAAATAGCTCAAGAAGCTATACAGGGGTCTGTGGAAGTACTTAAAAGAGAAAGCAGACCATGTCTCTACGAACAGGACCTAAGGCCATATTAAATAACATTTCTGTGCTAACACGTTCCTCGCAATAGTCATCTAACGGAGCTCCTCCCTGGAGGAGCTCACCGCAGCAAATGAGGCTTGTATCGCTTGTTCCGGTAAAAAATGGAAATGGCGTCAAGGTGTGAGCAAATCAGAATGGGATACACCACTATATCCCATTGTGATTGGCTGATGGACCTGTCATTGGCCTAAGGTGCAGATGCCTTCAGCCAATCACAATTGGATACACCCCGTGGGGTGTATCCCATTCTGATTGGCTGAAGGCAATAGTGCCTTCTGATTGTTTTACAAAAGAATGACAGGTCCATCAGCCAATTAGAATGGGATATAGGGGTGTATCCCATTCTGATTGGGTCACACCTTGCTGCCTTCTGATTGGTTGAAATTAGATTTACAGCATTTTCAGCCAATCAGAGGGCGCCATTTCCATTTTTTACCAGAACAAGCGCTACAAGCCTTATTTGCGGTGGATGCTCCTCCAGGGAAGAGCTCCTTTAGTCTTTTAAATTTTTTTAGAGTGGCGGATGGGCCCTGCTGGCGAAGTCTACAGGAAGGACAGGTGTATTGCGGAAAGGTAAGTGGACTATTGATAATGTTTATTTTTATATGTTGTGTTTATTTTTTTATTATTTTTATTTTATTTTTTTTCCTAGAGGTGCCGGACACCGGACCTGCGGCAATGAAGGATGGGCCCTTATGCTACGATCGAGGCCAGAAACCCATTGTCACATTTGGGCACTGTAAGTGGCCGTTTTTACCCTATTCTAAGTTTAGTGAGGGGGTGGTTTTAGGTCAGATTGAGTGATTTTTTGTGTATGTAATTAGGGGTTACATTGATTGTATTTAGGGGTTTAATTGAATGTAGATAGGGGTTTATTGATTGTATTTATGGGTTTAATTGAATGTAGTTAGGGGTTTAATAGTGTAGGGTAGCAGTTGGGTAGGTAGTGTAAGGGTTTATAGGGTAGGGTAAAAGGGGGTTTACACCCAGTAATTTGGGGTTAAACACATTTGGGGTTGGATAGGCCCAGTTAGGTTTAAATAGGATTAGATAGGCTTACATAGGACTAGACTAGATTAAATAGGTCTAGATGGAGTTACATAGGTCTAGACAGAGTTATATAGGCCTAGATAGAGATATTGGGTCTAGATAGGGCTACATAGGTACCATTAGGGTTAAATTGGCCTAGATAGTGTTATTGGGTCCAGATAGGGTTAAATAGGTACAATTAGGGTTAAATAGGTCTTGATAGGGTTATTGGGTCCAGATAGGGTTAACAGGGTTTAGTATGTGTTGTTGGGTTATAGTTAGGATTAATGAGGTATAGTTAGGGTTTATAGTGTAGTGTAGTGCTTGGACTTTGTGTCATGAAGGTCCTGGAGGACCGTCATGACACTTATAATGTTATTATAGGGGTTAATTAGTGTCCTATAGGGGTCTATATAGATCCCTATTGGACTGATGGGGTTAAATAGAGGATTATGGGGGTCTGTATAGACCCCCATAAGTGATGGCGTTAATTAGGGGCTCATGGGGCTCTATATAGAGCCCCATGAGTTATGGGGTTAATTAGTGGCTCATGTGTTTGCAAGTGGATTTTCCTTTACAAGTAAAGTGCAGAGTGCACTAATTGGGCCCAGGTGAGAGGGATGTGGCTTGACTGTTAAACTAGTATAAAAGGTTTGTGAGCTGTTTGCATGTGGATTTTCCTTTACAAGTAAAGGCTGATAAATTGCAAAGTGCACTAATTGTGCCCAGGTGAGAGGGGTGTAGCTTGACTGATAAACTAGTATAAAAGGTTTGTGAGCTGTTTTGGGGTTGTTTGCAAGTGGATTTCCCTTACAAGTAAAGGCTGATAAATTGCAGAGTGCACTAATTGTGTCCAGGTCAGAAGGCAGAAGTTAATATAAACAGGAGAAGGGGAGAACTTGTGAGCTTGCAAACATTTCTAGTATCAAGTGCAATTCTAATAAAAGTGTAGGAGTTTAAACAAAAGGAGGGACTTCAAAGAAAAGGGGGGCGTATTTATAATGCAAAGGAGGAAAACCTTATACAAATATATTATTTTATATTCTTTATTTTTCCCACTGAAATTTTGTAGACAATAATAATAATGATGAGTCAGTCCAGTGGCAACCTCATTCAGTGTACAGCCTGTCATATGTATGCAATACTGAAACAGATGATCCAGGGTCCATACCTCTGTGAGAGGTGTGAGCATGTTGCTTCTCTGGAAGCTCAAACTGGAGAGGAGAATTGCAGCACTTAGTGATATTGCTCCACTGGAAAAGGGGTTGGTGCTCTCAGAGCACAGTTTAGCTGGTCCTGGCATGGAGGGTGGAGCTGGGGCTAGTGAGGGTGTCCACGGAGGTAGCTGGGCTAAAGTTAGAAGGGGAATCAGGGGGAACAGGAGGAGGCAGGCCAGTTCTGAGTTGGCAAACACCAACAGATTTGCCAGTTGAGTGGAATTGTTGGGGATGTCCATTCAGGAATGGCAATGCCAGATAGGGCTGTTCCCTCTAACAGCCGGGAGAACAGTTCTACTGGAGGAGTGGGAGGGCAGAATAGGCAGAGCAACAGACAGGTTTTGGTGGTAGGGGACTCTATTATTAGGAAGGTAGACATGGTGATTTGTCACCCAGATCCAACAATCGAACAATTTGCTGTCTCCCGGGTGCTCGGGTTAATCATGTTGTGGATCAGGTAGACAAATTATTGGGAGGGGCTGGAAATAAACCGGCGGTCTTGTTACATATTGGAACCAAGTTAGTGAAAGATGGAGTGTCCTAAAGAAGGATTTTAGAGAACTATGTAATAAGCTGAAGATATGGTGCACTAAGGAGGGGTTTGGGTTTTTAGAGCACTGGGCTGACTTCTCACTTCGGTACAATCTCTACAGCAGGGAGGAGTTTTTAAACTAGTAGGTTGGGGGGAGGGACTAGATATAAGTAATGGGGTAGAAAGTATAGACGGTATAAGGGATTAATTAACAACTCAAAGGGGCGGAGATGGGGAGGGGTAGTATAGTCAATAGGGAGGTAGTACTATGTAACTCAAGTACAGTGGCAGGCACTTCAGAACTACAGACTCATAACATAAGGTGTACTGTATGCTTGCTAATGCCAGAAGCTTGCCAGGAAAAATGGGAGAGTTAGAATTATTTGCAATTAATGAAAAATGGGATTTAATAGGCATTACCGAAACATGGTGGGATGAATCTCATGACTGGACTGTTAATCTGGATGGTTATAACCTATTTAGGAAAGATAGAGGCAATGGTAAAAGAGGAGGAGGGATTTGTCTGTATTTTAAGCCTGAATTTAAGCCTATAGAAGATATTTATGGTGGATCTAGTGATAAAGTTGAATGTTTGTAGGTAGAGTTAAATAGCAAAGTCCAAAAGAATATTAGCAGGAGTATGCTATAAACTCCCAAATATAGCTGAGAGTGAGAAAATACAATTATTTACAGATTGGAAATACAGCTAAGCATGGGCAAGTTCTAATAATGTGAGATTTTAATTAGCCTGAAATAGACTGGATAAATGAGACCAGCAGTTCAGCTAAGGGGAGCAGGTTCTTGAGTACACTCAGGGATAATTATATGACCCAGGTTATACAAGAGCCTACTAGAAATTAAGCTATCTTAGATTTACTCTTCACAAATAATATTGATATAGTATCAAATGTTGGAATAGGGAAACCTTTGGGAAACAGTGATCACAACACAGTCTCATTTGAGATTGAATAAAAAAAACTAAATTTTAAGGGGCCAACAAAAACTCTTAATTTTAACAGGACAGATTTTAACAGTATAAGGGCAGCAATACAAAGTATAGACTGGGACAGAGAATTGATAGGTAAAAACACTGAACATAAATGGACAACATTTAAATCCTTGCTAAATATACATATACATCAGCATATACCATGTGGGAATAAAAGTAAAAGGAGTAAATCCCATCCAATGTGGCTTCACAATTATTTAAAAATCAAGATACAGAGTAAAAATCAGGCATTTAAATTATACAAACAAGAGGGAACAAAGAGTGCTTTATGGGAGTACAAGGAAATCAACAAGGCTTGCAAAAGCGCTATTAGACTGGATAAAATAGAAAATGAAAAATGAATTGCAAAAGAGAGTAAGACTAACCCTAAAATATTTTTTAAGTATATTAATGGGAAGAAGGTGAGGAAGGAAGCTATAGGAACATTACAATGTGACACAGGCCATCTGAAAATTAGTGACCAGGAAAAGGCAGATGAGCTAAATAGGTTATTTTCTTCGGTATACACAAGGGAGGTACCAGTGGTTCGGACACTGCAACACAATGGGGCTACACTACCTTTGTCAAATAATTGGTTAACACAGGAAATAATCCAAAAGAGGTTGGAAAAAATAAATGTTAATAAAGCCCCGGGTCCTGATGGAATACATCCACGGGTACTGAGGGAACTGGGCTCTTTAATAGCCAAACCTTTATATTTCATTTTTCAAGATTCACTCAACACAGGGTCTCTACCAGATGTGGGGGTACTTGGAATACGTCCCGTGGAAGGGCTTGTGTTTGGATCTGACGCAGAGGTCCTGATCAGGACCCCAGCTGCAAGTGATGATGTTGGGAGCCTACGAGTGCCAAATAATGTTGACATTTCATAATTTTTAGTGCTTTTTGTACTGTACTGTCCCTTTAAATGCTTCTGGGGGACTCTGTGAGGGTTTTAAAATCACTTGTGAGTGGTGTTTGGTACACGTAAATGCAAATAGTCCCTGTATGTGGCTGCCTGTGCACTATATGCAGATTCAACACAGACAAACTATGTAGTGCTGGATGCGAAATGTAGTGTCATAGCTTATAAGAGACCTGAGATCATGCTGCAGCATATATTATGAGACTCAGTCCTTGATAGACTAGAATATCACACTGCACATTTGGCACTACAGAGTAAGTGTCTACATACACTGGAGTGGGCAGACCCTGCAGGGACTATTTGAATGATTTTAGGCAGAAAAAGCAGAGCTTTTAATTGCTATGTAATTAAACAAAGTACATACAAGTAAAATAATATAGTTATAAGCATCCATATCACTTTAAAAGCATAAGATGACTTTCAGCTATGAAAAAAGGTGTTGTCAACACAGACAATATGGATTCTAATTACAATGGTTACATTATGCTTCATACAGATTAATACTAAGTGGCATGGTGGTAAATATGGTCATGGGCACACAAATGATAACAAGTGGCTCACTAGTGCCTATAATATCTAACAGCACATAATTATGTACTTATCTACCTGTATATTTGTCTTTATATTGTTTATATGGGGTTTATATGGAGGCATCTATGACCACTAAACAAGATACACATATTATGTAAGGTATTTACAAGGTTGGAAGGGAACTAGAGTCCTCTAGTGTACCATGTTAGATCATGCAGATAGAATAATTTTGGGCTGTAGCAAATAGGTCTTTTTTCAAATACTTGTGTACCTATGTTTTGATGGATCATATGAGTCATACTTGCAAGCAGATCCTAGTGCTCTTTCCTGCTGTCTGGAAAGTGACATATGATATGCAAACATATTTACATTTTAATATTACTTTATAGTTGAGAACCTACAGCGTTATTCCTTGGCGTAATTATTTTACAACAGACAGTATTCCAACATATGTATTTTTAACTACTGCTTTTTGTACTGTATACAAAAAATGGACCATGAAGAGGTATGCAATAATGTAATTTGCATAAACAGTTTTACAGTATGCAATAAACAAAAACTTACATGACAGTATGTGGATAAAAGAAAACTGGATATACAGCAGTAAATAGCATAATCAATTGCTGTAGAGGATGTTAATAGCAATCAGATGCTTGGTAACTTCAGCTAAAGTGGTTTGAAGGCTGTGCTTATGCTGATAGCAGGAAATGTTTTGTAATCAGCGTACTGATGTTGTATGGTACTTGTTAAGTAATACAGTATAATAAATATGCAGCAGAAAGTGATATTAAAATACAAATCTACTCAGTGCTCATCTAAAGTATTTTATGTTTTATTCCACAATTTCATCAATGGTATCATCTAGATTGAAAGAGCTCTTACGTAAAGTTTATGTGTATGTTTATAAATGATCATTTATCTCAAAGAAATAAAATACCACTAGATGATGAGTTATATAAATCATATAGATATATATCACTGCATTTAACAAATTTGTCTCAGCAGTTGTAAGTCAATGATACAGGATATAGCAGAAAGGAGAAGTTGTACATGGGGTGTAGGAGCACATTTTCTGAATGGACCTAGAGCAGCATAAAACCTAAATATGCCCCTGCAGTTAGTTTAAACCATTATTAATGAGGCAGAGTTATATGACAAATTGTTAGATATTACATATCAAATTATAAAAACTCATGTCACATTTGCATTTAACATGTGGATCTGATATACATATACTGGGCCTCATTCTATTAGCGGCCGTAAATCGGCCGTAAGGCTGCGATTCCTTGCGGGGGTTCTGTTAACTCGCGATTCTATTATACGGCCCCGCACGGATCTCCTTTTACGGCCGGCCGCATATCTTGGAACCGGCCGTAAGCTGTGAAATATAAAAACTCAAAAATAAATTCAAGCGTGCACTGTACAGCTCTGTAAATGCTAGGGATCATATTGGGGGACATGAGGATTAAAAGGAACCCACTCTCAAGCTTGCACATCAGCCCAAACCCGAGTTCAAATTAACTGTTTATTTTCCGGCTGCGGCATGGGTGTGTCTGAGGTGCTCCAAGCACTCTGGACTTTTTACATGGATATTTTACGGATATTAAAAATAAAATATTTTACGGATTTGAGTACAGGATAATTATGTGCTATTTTTTCTAACACCTAAAATCCCTTTATAGTCTTCGCAAAGTGCAGGATGGCTTTATTTGAGCTATTTTATGTGCTTAATTGGTGCTAGCGAGACCTCTTTCCTGCAAGTAAGCTGCGGCTCGCTTTTAGCCTTGCAGAGAGGTTTCCCGGAGAAATTGAATTGCAAAACTCTTGCGGCCGTTTTAGATCAAAGGCTTTCCTCTGGCGCGAGCGGCCGCAAGAGATAGCAAGGCACCGGCCGCAAGCCTGCCGGAGCCTCCGTCCGTAAGGGAATAGAATAGCCGATTAGCTTGCGGCCTGTCCTTGCGGCCCCGCAACGGCTGCGGCCGCTAATAGAATGAGGCCCACTGTGTTTGTATGACAATAAATTCACCAAGGTGCGAAGGTTAGGGAACAAACAATCTTCAAAAGAAGAGATTCCGCTCTACAAAAATGTTATATTGGTTTACAGCGTGCATTGATCTTCCTTAAAGCTAGTCCTAAACATGTAATCCAAAGTGATATAAAATAAGCATTTAATTATGTCACCGAGCAGTTTGTGACCACGTACCTTTCACAAACTTGGTAGAGTTTAGAGTGAGTCTGTCAGCAATATGCCCAATGACAACCATGTAAAAATGTAAAATAATATAATGAAAATATATAATGGAGCTAAATTGTGAGCCTGTGATATGAATTTTTGTAGTTGCTGTTATAATATGTCAGGTGATTTTTTTCAATCCCCCCCCCCCACACACACATTATAATTCCTGCATTGTTGACTTAGATTCACTTTCCGGGGCTAAAGTGGCTATTACAGGCATGGGGAGTTGTTTCTAGACAAACTGGTACCAAGGGCAGACAAAATAAAGTGTGCAACTGTCTGCATTAAGCATTAAGGGGTCAGTATTGTCCATATCAGTTGCCAACCTGAACACACATACTCACACACTCACACACACATATATATCAACAATCATTTAATTTATGGTTGTCGTAAGAGTGATAGAAGCTCTCCACCGTACTAGTAGTACAGTAAATAAATAGTACATTTGCCTTAACATTTGAATGTCTAAAAACAAGTTTAAAAAAATTCAGTGAAATTCAGTTATTACTCTGCATTCTGGAAACCTTGTCAGGGACATGCAAATGTGCCCACAAAGGCTTCACTCTTATTTCTCAGAATTCTGGGCATAAAACAATTTTTTTAAAACTTGTTTTAGACATTCACATGTGAAAACAAATGTACTATTATTTACTATATATATATATATATATATATATATATATATATACATATATATATCACATATATAGTTGTGAGCAGCAGAAAATGTTGCTAACGCTGACATCATAAAGGGGGCGTGGCTATGATGTAAGTGGGGGTGGGCCTAACACCTGATTTTAACAGAAGCGTGGCGGCCATTTGCATTTCAGAGAAAGACAGCAAAGTGAGAGAGGGAGACAGGTACAGAGAGAGAGGGAGACAGCTACAGAGAGAGAAGAAGACAGGTACAGAGAGAGAAGGAGACAGGTACAGAGAGAGAGGGAGACAGGTACAGAGAGAGAGGGAGACAGCTACAGAGAGAGAAGGAGACAGGTACAGAGAGAGAGGGAGACAGGTACAGAGAGGGGGAGAGACAGGTACAGAGAGAGAGGGAGACAGGTACAGAGAGAGAGGGAGACAGGTACAGAGAGAGAGGGAGACAGGTACAGAGAGAGAGAGGGAGACAGGTACAGAGAGAGAGGGAGACAGGTACAGAGAGAGAGGGAGACAGCTACAGAGAGAGAGGGAGACAGGTACAGAGAGAGAGGGAGACAGGTACAGAGAGAGAGGGAGTCAGGTACAGAGAGAGAGGGAGACATAAAGAGAATTACAGAGCAAGAGCACACACAGACAGTGAGGGAGCACAAAGACAGCGCAGAGAGAGTTCACAGATAGAGCGCACAGAGAGTGCAGAGAGATTGACAAAGAGAATGAGGGGTACAGAGACAGAGATTGCACACAGACAGCAGTGCACATAGGGTGCAGATAGAGAAAGCGTACACGCAGAGAGCATGCCCAGCCGGTACATCTACACATTGTATAGTAATCACATATATAGTTGTGAGCGTACGAGTTGTTGCTAACGCTGCGGGCTCGCTTTGCGAGGGCCTTGGCTCGCGCAGCGAGCCAAGGCCCTCGCAAAGCGAGGGCACTGGGCGAGGGTCTCAGTTGCTGGCATGGAGCGCCGTAGGCGCTCCATGCCAGCAACTGAGACCCTCGCCCAGTGCCCTCGCAAAGCGAGGGCCGCGGGCTCGCTACGCGAGTCGCGGCCCTCGCATAGAGAGGGCCTTGGCTCGCGCAGCGAGCCAAGGCCCTCGCAAAGCGAGGGCACTGGGCGAGGGTCTCAGTTGCTGGCATGGAGCACCTACGGCGCTCCTTGCCAGCAACTGAGGACCCTCGCAAAGCGAGGGCCTCAGTTGCTGGCATGGAGTGCCGTAGGTGCTCCATGCCAGCACCTGAGGACCTCGCAAAGTTCACGTCGCAACCCAAAGAGCACGACACACACATTACGGCCTCGCAACACTCGGACGCAACTCGCGAACATTACAAAATGTAAAACATAATACATACACACAGCACATACATAAAAACCTTACCTACACCAAGAGGGAGCCCCCAGTACCTCAAAAATGCCACTTAGACCTTCATTTTACTCGAAATAAAAGAGTTTAGTGACTAAAAAAAACTGTTAGCGAGAGAAAAAATGGCAGCCGAACAAAACGAAAACGAGGCTACAGCACTCTAAACTCGCAAAACACCACAAGAAACTCGCAAAACGCCACAAACGACCTACAGATATTCATACCACACAGTGCACACATTCAGCATGCTTACACAGCAGCTCCACACCACTAATGCTCCAGCAACATCAAAACAGATTGCCAGCTCTTCAACACAATGCTTCAAAATAGGTAAAGTATATTCATTTAGTAATCTATTACATATTTCAGTATTATACACCAAACAGCATTAGCTACCTTACAATTTCATTGCCGTCATTTTTTGACGGGCAATATTCTAGTATATATATATATACTAGCAAATTGCCCATCAAAAAATGACTGTCATAAAATTGTAAGGCAGGTAATGCTGTTTGCCACACAATGTAAGGCTTTTGGTCCTCTGAGTACCTTTGGTGCTCATTGCGAGCTTCTCCCCTGGTGTACTTTTGCTCCTCTGAGCACCCTGTGCGCTCATTGTGAGCCTCACCCTGAGCTCCTTCGGCTATCATCGCTTGGCTTGCAATGAGCAGCTTCGGCTATTTGTATTTTTTAAATATATATATTTTTTAGAATAAATAAATAATAAATCAATATACTTTACCTATTTCTAATTGAAATATCCAGCAATCAATATCCTGTAGAGCTAACAATCTCTTTTGATTTTCCTGCAGCATACAATCTACATTTGGACTGTTGCTGACCTGAGGAGAAAGTGTCAGGAATGTGGCAAGTGTGCTGTATAAATAGGTTGCGTGCATGAGGCCAACCCATTTGTTTAGTTTGTTAAAGAGGCATTTTAGAATGGCAATGTTATTAGTTGCAAGTTAGTGTTGTAAAATGGCAGCGATTGTCTATGTGTTATGCGGCTCTCAAGCATTTTCCGTCCTTCCTAATAGTGTATTTTGTACCTCGTACGTTCCTGGGTAAAAGTCTTATGTGCCTGGCGGTGTTTTGCATTGTTATGGGTTGTGTAGCTGTCATTGATGCTAAAGGGGGCAATACACAGTATTAAGAACTAAGGGGATGCAAACTTTTGAACAGGGTAATTTCATTTTTTCTTTGTTGCCATGTTTTGTGTTATTGTTGTGCCATTCTTTTATAACCTACAGTTGAATATGAGTCCCATAAGAAATAAAAGAAATGTAAGCACTTTACTCGTTATTAATTGCTTTAAGGCTTCTCTAGAAATCGGTATCATTTAATTCAGCTAAATACCAGCCTGTTGTACACACATTGTCAGAGATCAGTTAAGATTTAACTACTCAGTTTTCTGTCAATCGGAACTTAACCTGTAGCATAAATATAACAGAAATGGAGTTAGGGTAAGAACAGTAAATTTAAAAAAAACTAGAATCTTTACACTTTTACTGAGGTTTGTCTCAGTGTACTGGGTGTGTGACATTTCTAACCCTGGGTGCAACAGATAACATCCTCTTGCATATTATTCTTAAATAGGAACTTGCCCATCAAAAATGACGGGAGTTGAATTTGCAGCTTGGAAATGCTGTTTGCCACACAATGCTAGTGTTTTACCCTTGTTAATTTTTTTTGGTTTGTTTTCATTATTTATTGTTTTTGCATGTAATAATCGATATTGTTTGAAAAAGGACAACAAAATATTGTTTTAGTAATTAATGTGTTTATTGTTGTAACAGGCAAGTAGTATAGTAATACAGTATCTGTTACCAACACAGAAACCATGTATTTTAAAGTTATAACTTTTTTATTGTAACGGGTACATCAATATTATAACACTGTATGAACTTTCTTTGTAAACCATTGTAAAACATTACATGTATTTTAACACAAGCCAGACAAAATGGTTGATCACAATACATCAATAACAACACATACATGTTAACCCAGAACCGTGACAGTACTTTATGTGCACCATGTCCAGCTGTCCATCTAGTTATGACAACATACATTAAACCTTATAATAAAAAACAATCCAAGAAGTCATAACGAAATACAATGCAAGTGATATTTGACCTTAATATTATTAGACAGTTTAAACTTGTTTTTAAAGCATATGTATATATAAAGCATTACATGTTGTTTAACAGACTGCTAAATGTTTATATTGAATCCAGAGGAAGGCAAAACGCAAAACATCAAGTGAAACATAGCCAATTGTTTCAAATGGGTAAAAAATATAATTCCTTCCTGACTCCATAATCTGGCGATCAGATTTCTCCCTGGATCAATACTTTCTCTGTAATTATACATTCAAATTTTAAAAGGTGTAAATACATACAATGTAATCAAACACATTACAACTGTAGAAAGCAACTTGAAATACATGTATTAATCAACTTGAAATAAATAGACTAAAAGTAGTAAGTATTACATGTTATTTAACAGATGTTTAAATGATGAAACGAAACATATATAAATACTCCCTGCATCAATAGACTCTCAGTAATTAGAGAGGCAAATATATACAACAAAGTTTGTAGAAAGTAAAACTCGATGTAACATGAGAATGAATTAAACTGATAACAACTGTCTAAACACATTTCAAATACAGAGACTATTAAATACAGACAATGCAAATAGTAAGGAATGGCATACTTTTGGTTTGTGGAGTGGTTTGTCAATTTTGTTTTTTTGTTTGCTTTTTATTTAATTTAGGAATGGTTTCTCTAAAAAGAGCCCAGCAGATGAATAATGTTGTCTCTGGGATGTAACCTTTATTTTTTTATTATTTTTAATAAATAGTGGTCCTCTACAAAGAGCCCAGCAGACAAAAAATGTTTTCATTGGAATGTAACCCCCTTTTTTTCTAGTTCTTCAGAATGGCCCATACAGCTTTCTATGTGAAAGAGTAGTTCTCTACAAAGAGTCCAAGTGACATAAAAGTTAGTCTGCAAAATAAAACCACTGTTCTGTATGTTTTTTGCAGTTCTTGTCCCTGGTACATAGAGTTGTCTATGTGAAATAGTGGTCCTCCACAAAGAGCCCAAGTGACATTAAAGTTCGTCCTTTGTCAATGTATTACAGTTCTTAAGAATGGCACATACAGCTTTCTATGTGAAATGAGTGGTCCTCTATAAATAGTCCAAGTGACATACAGTAAAAGTTCATCCTCAAAGTAAAATCACTGTTCTGTATGCTTTTTGCATTTCTTGAAACTGGTACATAGAGAAAGAGTCCAAGAGATGTACAAATACAAACCACTTTTTTTGGTTTGTATTTTTTTAAGATCTTCATATTTTTTTATTTATTTTTTTTAGAATTTACAACACTCATAGTAGATAATCTGCCATCATTTAATAATTCACCCTGATTTTCGTTTTTTTTTTATGTACACTGTAATTTCTCCTTGTTTTTTGCATTTTGAAAATGCCACATAAGGTTGGCCATGGGCAAATACAGGTTCTTCTAAGAAGATACTTAAATTGTTATCCTTTGGATTAATTGATTTTCATAGCAAATGCCATGATAATTGGAATTGTCTTCTTTTTAAGTATAAAAGGCAAGCTAGTCTCACTTGGAGCCAAATCTTTCCTTGGTATGAAAACTGCTTCCCCTTTATAAGTCCCATTCAGAATTTCTGCATGGATTAAATGGTTTATGCAAATTACCCTTAGGGTTTAGTTTCCCTAAGGGTAATAGGGGACTCCAGACGTGGACCCCTTGCTCACTGTGCCTTAGGGAGTTCAGCTGCACCTCACTGACGAGGCCCATAAAGGCCGAAAGGCATCTGGAGTTTGCTGTTTCTCCTGTTCAGGGTAGAATTGCCTGGTATTTCGGGGCTGGGTCACTCTTCTGAGTGGGACCAGACTGATATACTAAAGGAAATTTCACCCTGTGAAGGGCACAAGTGAGCTAAATGAGGTTGCTCTCAGAGTGGCTTATCATGTCCATAGAACTAATCTATTAAGGTTGGTTCGTTCTCTGATGAGCGCCTCTGACTTATTTATTTATTATTTTTTTTTGGATGAAATGGTCTCTTAAATCCTGAACAATTAATCTGGTCCCATTACAAAGTCCTTTTTTGGGTTTCATATTTCTCAGTAACATGACATTTGCTCCTTTTTCAGCTGCAAAACATGTGGTGGCATTCCAGAGGGAGTTAATGAATTGATAAATTCAGTGGTGAAATTCACTATCTTTGTCATCAGCTAGAATAGAATCATCACTGTGATACATTTTTGAGGTTCATCAATGAATTTCAAAATGTCGTTATTGAGATCTTTATTTTTTGATGTTAAGATTACTTTCTGTGTAAGCTCTGATGAATGTTCTGGGTTATTCCATTTGGGAATATTACTGATATGAGTGAATCTTTGCAAATTATTTCCACTGTATCGTCAGGTAAATATGTTACTATGTCTCTTTTGCCTTCGCCAATTTTAAATAGCCAATCATTGAATTCATGTTGGCCTTCAGAATCTCTTTTTTTTTGTGATCTAAGGTGTGTAAATTATTTCTATAGTGGACTTTATACAAGTTTTCCACAATGTCTGTGCGATTGCCATGTACAAGCACATGTAACGTTTGTCTGAAATCTTCTCCTGGTAGCATAAATTTGCCACCAAAAGGCAAATCATTACTCCACATAATAAACGATCAATACATTGCAGAACATGGCACAGCATCACAGTGTTCTCATCTATGATAATTAATTTCGATTTTTTAAACGTAGTGGCTTGCGATGATTTCATTCTAATATCGGACACTGATGTTTCTAATATTGGAACTGGAAGCTTAAATCCACTATGTACTGTTCGGCCACCTTCTAACAGTAGTGCATCAATTCCAGTGGTTGCAAAGGGAAGTGATTGAACTCATCAACAAATTATAGAGATACGTTTTTCCACATCCATCGGGGCCATCTATATAAAAATAACACTCTTTGAGCAAGTCATCATCTACTACTCATTGTATTGCATTGAAAGCGTTCAATTGCAAATGATTAAAAGTGGCAATTTTTTTCTTTAGTTTTTGTTTCTCAACATCAACGTCATAGTCATCTAAATTGATATCATCTATAATTCCTGAATCTGGGAGATTAAAACTTGCACAACTTAATTCATGACATAGAAACACTTCTTGAATTTCCATTAATGCTTTTAATTCAGCTATGGAGTTGTACCTTTGCAAGAAATCTTCATACATATGGGTTTTAAATGTTTCCCACAAAGCCAGTGCATTTGGAACATTGCAAAATATGCAGATGTATGCAAACTGTTCCATCATCTGGCATTTTAGATAGAGCTACTTCTTTGAGACATCTCTCCCATTCTGTGTCATCAGCAAGAACGTTTCTATGTTGAGCAGCTAATTGAAAGGTGTCATAAACTGTGTCATTGACAGTTCTCAAGTCTTGAAAACTTTGTGCACCAGGAACATTTAAAAGTAGTATGTCTCTGGACTTACTGTATACATTCTGGTAATAATTTTATTACCACCCTTTTGTCTATGTTACAATTTGCCATTGACAAATAATGATAGGGAATCTCATTGTATAAATATTCCCTTGCCTCAATATCTTTGGAAATTAGTATAAACCAAGCAGTAAGTATGGTGTTCACTTTGTGCAAGAGCTTTTTCTTCATTGCCAGTATGAAAGTAAACTAATTGTCTTTGTGGCACATGTACAGCTAATCGATATACAGCATGTGATCGATCATGCATTTCAAATTTTAGAAACCGCCACATTGCTTCTGGTGCACTGACATAACGAGCATCTACATGAGTTGCCAGTTCATCATGCACTAATTCCTTTTCTTGTTCATTGGGCCACTTTTTATGACGACAGTTGCGGCATCATATCCTTTATAAATATATTTGTAGACACATTTAATTGATTTAATGGAAGTGCAAGCTTCCACATTTATGTGTGCATTATACTTTATTAAGAGATGTGGATTATATGGCACAACATACATGTTTTCTACATCTTTTCCCCTAATTATGGCCTTGAGACCTTTTTTTCGTCTATACAAAGGATAGCCATAACAATTTGCAAAAGTTTGATCTCTAAAGTCTTTTGGGAAATCTTGTGTGCATTTGTTATTTTCCATACACGGTGATTGCGGATTTAGCTGTCCGCATCATATAGTGTGGCATATTTTTGTGGATGTGGTAGTTCAGCAGTAACTACTGAATCCACTTTGTCTGCAGTATTCAATTTATGATTTTCATCAAGTATTATCAGAATATGTGCATGTGGAAGACCTCTTCTCTGGAATTCAATGGTATAAACATAAGCCAAACACCTACCAAATAAGTTAGTAATGGTTATGTCATGTATTAAGGCTGATAATTTTATTTTGAATACTCGAGCCACTAAGCCTGGTCTATCAGAAGCATTTTGACCATCTTTGAAATTATCCACAATTTTCATGTAAATGTAATAAATAAATCTGGGTTTCCAAATTTAGTTACAATAGCAATAGCATCTTTGTATCGTTCTCTTGCAAAGGAAGATTTTGTGGATATATTCTAATATCCCTTCGAAAAGGTGGTTTCCCCTTATCATTTTGAAAGACCATTGCAACTTCATTAGCTGTTGGTAAGTTATAACATCTTTTCTCAGAATGTCGATCTCTCTTCAGAACCATATTGACTCTTTGGTATTGCCAACTGATTTTGTTGTGCATGACTAAGTTGTTGTTGTTCAACTTCTGCAAGTTTTTTATAAGCTTGTGTATACCGATTTTTTTCCATAATCTTATCAAGTTCATGAAAAACTGAGAGTAAGCATTTTGTCTTTTCCTGAAGCTGCATACGTTGTTGAACAGCTTTGTTTGTCTCTAGTACATACAAATTTTCTTTGCTCTCCTTTCTCAGTGTGTAAATGTGAAGTACGGTGGTAAATTTGGCCTTGAACTTTAAAGCAGTAAGGGCCATGTCTTCCAACATTTGCAGCTAATGTGGCACCCATAGATGCAAAAGAAATGGCACTATTATAAGCTTGTATTTTTGTTGTTGTTGCTGTAATTGGGAACATTTGGGTCACTCATTATATTTTGTAGATATGTTGAACAAAAAAATGTTTGCGGAAGTTGTACTTTTCCTTTTTGACAACAACTATTGTTGACAATGCAGAGTGTCATTTATTATAAATTCTCTGATGCTCTTCTTCTTTTCTTCTTTCCTTGGTGTCATCTGACTGTTTATCTCTCCATCTTTGTTGACATTACCTGGCCATACGTTGTTCCAGGCTTCCTTCCTGGTTTCAGTGTTGTCAGCCATTGTAATCTGTAATGAGAAATGTAAATCAGTATTTGTAAAGTACAGATGTTGCTAATGAAGCATTTAAATGTTTGTGAATGAAGATATGCAAGGTATTTGTAGAATGTAGTTATTCTTTTTTTGCAATTGTATATACTGTAGTGGTGCATGACATGGGTCCTGTGGGTCTGTGGCGAATGTGCGTGAAAGTGACTCGGCAAAGTGACTGCGAGGAGCAGAGAGAGTGTAAGGTGTGATAAAGACAGAGAGTAGTGTGTGATAGAGAGGGATAGTGCAGAGAACGTGATAGAGAGAGTGCGTGATAGAGAGAGTGCGTGATAGAGAAAGTGCATGGTAGAGTGCAGTGTGTGTGTGTGAGACTGGACTGCGTGTGTGAGAGTGTAGTGCATGTGTGTGAGAGATGGAGAATGTAGTGTGTGATAGAGAGGGAGGGCCATGTAATATAAAGACTGCAATGTAATATAGAGAGTGCTTTTTACAGAACCACCTGGCGGTGTGGGTGGGCACAGGGCAGAAAGAGTGGGGGAGAAGAGGGTGAAGCCACACAGGTGGGTGGACAGAAGTAAGAACACCCACAAGGGGTGAGAGGAGATGGAATACACAGAGAGTAGGGAGAGGTGGAGAGGAGGAGAGGGGAAAGATAGAGGGTAGACAGTGCAGAAGAAATACAGGGGAGGGACAGAGGGGGCAAAGAGACACAGTGGAGGGAGAGGGGGTGGGTAGAGACACAGGGAAGGTAAAGGGGTGGGGGAAAGAGCCACACAGGGTAGGTAGAGGGGGGTAAAGAGACATAGGGGATGGAGAGGGGGGGTAGACACAGAGTAGGAGGTGGAAGATACACAGGGCAGGGAGAGGAGTGTGAAGAAACAAAGGAGAGGGAAATGTAGGTGTAGGAGGTGGAGAGGGGGTAAGGGATACAAAGGAGGGAGAGGGGTGGAAAGAGACACAGAGAAGCAGGGCATTTTTTTTTTAATTGCTTAAAATAGTGCTGTTTAAATAAATAATATGTGTTATTTGTAATTAATCTGTGATTAAATTAATGGTCAAATTGTTTGTCAGTGTGAAATAGAGAGAGCTATGTTATAGACTAAAAATATATACGTACAATGGCAATTTTTACATTTTTTGATGACTTACTAAATAAATCAAGGGGCGACCGGAAATGACGCACTAGACGTTGGAAGCAGCAGCAGGCAGATGAAGTGGTGGTTGCTTTACTCCCCACACAAACGCTGTCTCGCCTGTCTATGTAATCAGATGCTGTTACCCTAAATGGAAAGTTGGCTAGTGCGGGGTTAAGGCATGCAAAGCTTGTTTTCATCTACCCTGCTGATCATCCTAACGGAGCACCGGATCTACGGCAGACTGGTATGCAGCTTGGAAACAGGTGTCGGACAAACAGACAGCATAGACGCTGGGGAATCAGGACAGGTCCTGAAAGCACCATAGTAAAATGTGGAGGTGGGAGAATATCCCTTTCCCGCTTCTGTGTTTGACTACTCCAAGAAAACAAGCAAGATAAGTCCCTTCAATATATAGGACTGTATTTTCTCTGCAAGTATGCATGTAAGGATTAATTCCAGCAGATCTATTATATCTTTCTCTATTACATTGTGATAACTGGACTTATACTGGAACTTATACTGTCTCCTTAAGAATAAGAGAGACAATAATTTATTCTTAACAAGCACAGAAATTACAACAAATGCTTACTGTGCAATGTACGATAAGATGTATTATAGTTGTTTAACCCTTTATGAATTATCTGAAACTCAAACATTAATGGGGAAAACCTTTTGCTTATGCACAGAAGCATTTTCAATTTGCAGTAATTGTAGTTTTTTAAAACAAAATTATTATACACCAACAAACATAAAAGCATTACATATAAGCTCAAAAAAAGTAAAGGTGTCAACAAAATTAAAGGAGCTTATATAGAAAGGTAATGGATTCCTATGTCCAAACCCAAAGACAATATGCCAACTAAAAACAAATCAAATAAAAAAAAAGTTCAACCCCAAAAAACGTCTACCTTTTTTTCCCCTAAAACTATTTTAAAAAAATCCTGAAGATGTTTCCCAAAATAGTTCCCCACAAAGTCATCAATTGGCAAATCAAACTGACATAGATTTTTCTGTAAGTTCTGTAAGCAAAGAATGTGAACTTCAAAAGGAAGACATGCTTACTTCCTCTAAGATGAAGGACATACTTCAAAACAGAATAAAAAAAAAATGCAATCAGAGACGTTAATATAAAAACCTCTGAATTAGAAGCAAAGTTTGATAAGATGATAATAGACCACAACTCACTACTAAAGCATTCTACCAAGCTTACAGATGAAATTAAAGATCTAAATAATCAGATTACCATCTACAAGATAGATCAAGACGCAATAATCTTCGTTTAAGGGGAATCACAGAAAATATAAAAAATTATGAACTCCTCAAGTATTTAACTGAGCTGTTTTGTTACCCTGACACCTAAATTTTCTCAGATGAATCAATGGTTTGATGCATTACATTGTATTCCATTACCAAATTATTTACAAAACAAGAGTTCAAGGGATGTGTTTATCAAGATTCATGTTTTGCAGACCAAAGAAGCCATAATAAAAGCTTATTACAAAATTAACAAAATCGAAGTTCCAAATGAAAATATAAAGATTTTTTTAAGATCTTTCTCAAGCCACCTTTCCAGTTGGACTTTTTATTTTGAAAGGTTCAGAATGGCACAAAATAACCACAATCAAAGAAGCAGAAACTCTTATGTCTATTTGGAACATTCTTATTTGATACCTCTGAGAAAATCCCACAAACCCTTCAATTGATTTCTCCAGAATGGCATCAAATATAATGACTTTTTTCTTTATCCTCTTTCCATGTTTTTTTTTTCATTAGTGGTCACTGATTATATGTAATTGTTAATGAGCAAATTGTGTAGTTTTAGGACAAAGGCATTGTAATATGTGTTGGTCACATTATAAATCTATAATTTAATATTTTGCACTAGAGCGATAAAATGTTTCATGAAATAATTGTGAATAAGGAAAAATGTAGAATAGATAATTTCATTTAGAATAGATTTTAGAAGAGAGGGGATGGGAAGAAAAAGTAAGGGAAAAAAGAATAGAGATAAATAAGGATGCCTTTATAAGAATATAAAAATCACTGATTAAACTTAAACTATTAGCAGTAAAAGGTTTTAATTTAAATGAATCACAAAAATAACACACTTGCAGGTGTATGTACACTATAATTCACATAACTTCAAAGAATTTGTAAATAGAGAAAAGAAGAATGAAAGGCTTTAGGGGAGATTAAAAAGGAAGAAGGGAAAGGGAAGAAAGAAGGAAAGGTGATGGGAAAGAAAAAAAAGAGGAGAAAGGAAAAGGGAAAAGGGAGAAAAAAGGGAAGAAAAGAAGAAAAAAAGGGAGGGGGAGGAAGAAAAGAACTGTAATAAGTTGTAAAAAAGGAATCAATGGGGTATAAACAATATAAGTAGTGAAGTAATTTACAACATTACCAAATATAGCAAAATAATCAAAGAAAAAGAAAGGGAAGTGGTAGGAAATAAAAATAAGGGAAGGAAAAAGGAAAGGGAAGGAAAAGGAAAGAAAGGAAAAGAAAAAATAAAATATTGGGGAGTTGTTTAATGGATAAGTATTATAACATTTTGTAACCGCTACCTTCTAAAAAATTATGACTGCTAAGATATGTATAGCAGTCCCATATGGATGAGAAGAATGAATGAGAGTAGGAATTGATTGAATTATATGTTTATTTGTATATGTGGATTTGTGATCTTAAAAATAAGTTACATATGCAAATTCTAAAAATAGAATGGCAATACTATAATCATGTAACGGTAAATAAGGAATTAAGAGAATATTGTACATAAAACTTTCCTCTTTAGTGGGAGTCAAAAAAGAAACCGTATATGTATAATTTGGGAATTATGTTATTTTACTGTAATTGATTCAAGGTTGTTTTGAGACAGACTTTTCCTCCCTATGAAATGACAATTAATATATTGAGCTTTAATAGTGCTTAAATGTAATATAAAGGGCTAAAGTGGATATTGTGTTCCTTCAAGAAACTCACTGGGATCAGGTCAGATCCCCATATTTTGGGGAAAGATTTTAGGGGTAAAAATTTAAACACCACTGAAATTTTCAGTGAAATTGACCCAAACGGCCGCTTTATATTATGGGTGGGCGTTATTAATAATCATAAAATCACGCTAATTAATTTATACTTATACTAATAATAAACAACTGAAATTTTTGAAACAAATTAGTAAACTAATCAAAAAATTTGCTCAAGGGTCTATAATATTGGCCGGGAATTTCAATATGATCCCAAATGCTAGTATAGATAGAAAGGCCCAGTATCCATGCAAACATTTTAATAGGGTAGAGAAGTCTACGTCGCAATTTTCGGAATGATTTATATGATGTATGGCGTGTATTGCACCCAGGTCAAAGGGACTATTCGTTCTATTCAAATACTCACAAAGTATATACAAGGATTGATTTGTTTTTGGTCGATGTCAATATGATGAAATATATAAGAAAAGTAGAAATAGGACCTATCACATGTTCAGACCATGCATTTATTAAAATGGGCATTAACCTTAACAAAGAGAAAAGTACAAGACCACAATGGACACTAGATGACTATATAATTAAAGATGAAAAAATAAAATCTTTTTTAAATGAAGAAATTAGAAGTTTTTTTGAACTTAATAAAAATTCAATTGTTTCCAAGTGTACATTATGGAATGCCCAAAAGACCTATACTAGAGGCCTACTTATTAAATTGAAATCCCAAATAATAAAATAAAGAGGAGAACCTTTTAAAATATTGTATATACAACTGAACAAGTTAGAAAGAATGAATATAATGAATCCTAAAGATGTTACATTGATGGAGATTATAGAAATTTAAAAAATAAATAAATAAATAAATCAACATCTGTCAGATAGGTTTATATGGTGAATGCAACAATTAATATTTCATCAAGATAATAAAATAAGTAAACTTTTAGCCAACAAAATAAAAATCCAAAAACAAATAAAAAGAATAGAGTTTTTAAAATTTGATAATAAAACTATTACATCTCCTGATGATATTGCTGAAACATTCGCTAATTATCATCACAAACTTTATAATATGTCAAATGATTCATCATTTAAAACCTTCTAAAACCCAAATAGAATCATTTCTGAACCAGCTGAAATTACCTTCCATTTCAGAAATAGAATTGGAGGATTTAAACAAACTAATAACTGAACAAGAAATTAAATATGTTATAAGGGAGTTAAAAACCTACACCACTCCAGGCTCCGATGGTTACACAAATTCCTTTTTTAAGATATTTTCTCCAGTGTTGTGTATTTATTTGAAAGATATTTTCAACGAAATAAAAACAGAAGGCAATATACCAGAAGAAAAGGTTAAAACTAAAATAATTAGGATTCCTAAACCCAAACAACATTTACAAATGTGTTCCAGTTAGAGACCCATATCATTATTAAATTGAGATTTCAAACTATATTTAAAAATTCTGGCTCTTAGAATTAAAAAGGTAATCAGTAAATTAGTAGCAATAGATCAATTGTGCTTTGTGGTGGGTAGGCAAGGCGCTGACAATATCAGAAAATTAGACGCTGAAAAAGGGTTTGACAGAGTAGGGTGGGAGTATATGAAATTAACTTTGGCCAAGTTCGGTTTCGATAAATTTGGGACCCATGCAATTGGTGCGTTGTATAAGGTTCCATCGGCTACAGTAACCAGAACGAAATTTAGTTCTCGTGTATTTGAGATTTCATATTTTGTTTTCATTGCTAATGGAACCCTTAGCTGAGACAATAAGATCATCTCAATTTATTTGGGGTATCGCGGTGGGAGAGAGGGAACACAAAATATGCCTTTATGCAAATGATGTAGTCCTTTCTTTGACCAACCCAGAAGAATCCCTTGCACATTTGATGATTTTAATTGAAAAATATTATTTGATCTCCAATTACAAAGTAAATCTTCAAAAACCTGACACATTATTAATGAATATTTCTTCCAATGTTAAAATGAACATAAAATCCAAATTTCCATTTAATTGGGATTCAAATGCTTTCACACATTTAGGGATAATTTTTGATAAACAAATCACAAAAATGACTGAAATTAATTACAAAATGTTACACTTAAAATGTTTAAAAATTATAAATGGATGGGGAAAAGTAAAATCATACTTTTCAGGGAGGATTGCCATTGTGAAAATGGCCCTCCTCCCAAGGTTTAATTATATTTTGCGGGTATCCCAATTAATATTCCAAATTATTGGATTAAAAAATGTAAAAATGTCAACATATGATTGACAAATTTATTCATTCATCAAAACACATAAGACTTAAAATCTATTGTTGTAAGAAGTTTCATTAAAGGTGGTATAGCATATCCATTTCTTCAAATATACCATGATGCACATATAATGGTTCATGTATTAAAATGGTTAGAACCTTCCCAAAAATATGTTTGGTATTCAATTGAAAAAGCACTGACTGTAAATTTTGATCTTGACTCCTTAGTATATTTAGATAATATTTCAGGTAAAGGTTTTAATGAAGGATCCTATTTAATAATAAAAAAAGGATATTTTGTAAAAGGATTGATAAAAAAATATAATCTAATACCTTCATTGAGTCCATTAACACCGTTGAACTGATTACTAAGTAAGAATAAAATCTCAGAAAGCAAGGAATGGATTGAGAAGGGTATTTAAAAAGTGAAAGATCTATACATTGAAGGGAAATTTGTTCCTTTTAACCTAATCTGGGAACAAATTAAAGTTTCGTCTAATGTTGTGTTACTCCACAAACAACTTACTTCATATAAAAGTTCAATTGTTCTTAGAGGTAAACTTACATTGGCTGAAAAATGTATTCTGGCTCATGAGGATTTATCAACTTCAACATAAAATTTCAGATAAATTATGTTGGAGAGATTGTGGAATGGTGGCAGATTTCTCTTGTATCAAATCTCTGTGGAGGGATTGTTACAAGTTTATTTCTACTAATGCCAAAGTGGATATCCCTTTCTCAGAACAATGCAGCTTGTTACATATTTTCCCTGAAGAAACTACTATGGATATAAAAGCCTTTGCAATACACATTTTTACTGTAATTAAATGGTCTATTGTTTCCAAATGGAAAGGTAATATTATCTCCTCTTAGAATGATATTAAAATAATAATTCAACTAAACCGAGAATTAGAAAGAGGTTTGGTGGTATCTGGTTTAGCCAGTATAGACCCCATAAAATGGAAAATATGGGACTCCTTTAGTTTTGAGTAGAAGTATCTTCTTCCTTTTTTGATATTAACTCAAATCCACAAGCTAATGAACATGGAATGAATGAACGTGGAGTGAATGAAATTCTTTTTTTTTTTTTTTTTTTTTTTATATGTATATTACATGAACAAAAAGATTATATATTATGAATTGTAATGATGTATTTGTAATTTTTCTAAGAAAAAAGAAAAAAGTTTACAGTAAACTTTATATAATGATTTTTTTCTCTTTGACATGTGGATGTCAATTGTAAATTAAAAAATTTGCTTTGCAATAAATAAATAAATGAATCAAGTAATGATAACGTGCAGCCACACAGTTGAGTATCTGAAGAGAAAGTGAGAAAATTCTGGAAGGTTTGCAGTATTTATAGAGTGCAAGAGCAAGGATAAAGTTGCACATGCGCAGTTTATCGCTTTTCCGCCATTTCATGCTGTAGGTGGCAGTTTCATTATGTTTGCGATTGGTTACAACAAAATGGACGATGATCGGGTGCTTGTTTGGCGTTGTTCAGGTAAGTGTTACTTGCTTGGTAATCATGTTTACTGTCTTGCGCTGTGTTACTGTGTTAGTGTGAGTGTTTTCGGGTAAGTCCTGCATTGTTTGTGTGTGTTACTGTGTTCGGCGGCGTGTATTGTCTAAGTCCTGCATGCTTGACGTTGGTCGGCCTCTTTTTCATGCTGTTTGAGATTTTTTAAATTTTTCACCGCCATTTTTTCCCTCGTTTAGCCGAATTTCGAGCTTTGGAAAACTGTGTCTCCCCCTGTGCTGTGTGTAAGTGTGTTATCATTTTTTGTACGTTTCTTTTGTTTTGGGTTGTTTTTAGAGTTACGCTCTTGAGCAACTGTGCTAATTGCAGCCCAAGTGCTGCGCGGCTCCTTTGCCTTGCTTCACGAGGCTCGCATGTGTGATGGAGACGCTGGCTGCAATGAGTGCCTTTTGCGCTCATTGCAGCCTGTGCTGCGTGGCTCATTGCAGCCTAAGTGCTGGGCGGCTGCTTTGCGTCGCTTCGCAAGGCTCGCATGTTTGAGGGTGGCCGCTCGCTGCAATGAGCGCCTTCAGTGCTCTTTGCGGCCTAAGTGCTGCAATAAGTGCTGCATTTTATTATTTAAACCATTTAGATGTTTCTCTCAGCAAACCCCCCTTCCCCCTTTATGATCTTATAGGGGTGGAGGCAATCAGATTGAAACTCTATTAATTAAAAATGTAAGAAAATATTAATATTGCTATCATAAATCATCAAAATTGGCATTTTATTATATATATATATATCACTGTATGGTGATTCCTGAGTGCTTAACACTCTGTTATTTGTGATGAAATGGTATAAGAAATAGGAATCGTACAAATGGCTGTAGTGGATAAGGTTAAAGCTATAGTGAGTACCAATAGTAATCTCAAACGTATAAAACACACTGGACGGAATAAAAGTACTAATGACACTCTGAATATACAACTATAGATAAGAGAGACATATAATCGCCCAAATATATGCTTGACTGTCTTGATGCTGTTGTAAACAGTATCCTATTGGATTGGTAATAGCTTCCCTCATATGGCAATATGAATTGCTTAATCCTTGGGGAGCTATAGCTATAGCTAAAACCAATTGTTGTCTAAGACAACAAAAAAACAAACACAAAAAAGGTAAGTGCAATTACCCATAGGTTAGGAACAAAAAAGAAGAAAAAATTATTAATGGTATAAAGCAGACCTAATACAAGGTAAGATGTTATAGGTCAATATACCTATCAAGGAGAAAAAGTTAGAATATTAATTATGATATAGAGGGTAAATGGAAAAACATTGCCAGTGTTTTCCATATGAATTCACCACATATTCATTAAAGCATAACATGCAATTCCAAGTGGTGTTGCTCCCAAAATACATAGGTACACACTAAAGGGATTTTACACTAAAGTGATAATATTCAAACATTTCTGTACAATAAATCAAACCAGAGCAACTGCACTTATCTTATGTGTAGAAAAGAAGTTACGCGCTTGAGCAACTGTGCTAATTGCAGCCCAAGTGCTGCGCGGCTCCTTTGCCTTGCTTCACGAGGCTCGCATGTGTGATGGAGCCGCTGGCTGCAATGAGTGCCTTTTGCGCTCATTGCAGCCTGTGCTGCGTGGCTCATTGCAGCCTAAGTGCTGGGCGGCTGCTTTGCGTCGCTTCACAAGGCTCGCATGTTTGAGGGCGCCGCTGGCTGCAATGAGCGCCTTCAGTGCTCTTTGCAGCATAAGTGCTGCAATAAGTGCTGCATTTTATTATTTAAACCATTTAGGTGTTTCTCTCAGCCAACCCCCCTTCCCCCTTTATGATCTTATAGGGGTGGAGGCAATCAGATTGAAACTCTATTAATTAAAAATGTAAGAAAATATTAATATTGCTATCATAAATCATCAAAATTGGCATTTTATTAATAATATATCTCTATTGGTTTGAAAATGGAAATGTTATTTACGACTGAGGAAGGAGCTACATCTTTTATGAACCAAAATTCTATACTATTACACCTTAGATGTTATTTTGTTGTTTTTTATGATGTTGTTTTTTAAGTCCTAAAATTAAAAAAAGAGAATAAAAAATTTACCATTTAGAAACTATACTGTATATATGAGCGTCTACGTGTGTTCATTTAGAACACAAATTACGTCATAGATAGTTTGAAAATGTACCTTTAATTGGGCTATGATTTATTATACTGTATATCAGAGCTATGTACTCTTGAAATCTATCTAAATCAAATGCTCTATTTTCAATCCAATAAAGAGATGTTAAATTGGATTACAATAATGCATCTTAAAAGGGTTACAATTGGCTCTACTCCATTTTTCATTTTCAAAATGATAAATGTATAGTTAAAACAATAATTTCCTATTGTGTGTTCTATACTGTGGCTCTTAAAGGCTTGTAAAGTTCCTGAGAAGTAGCTATTTGTGTGGTTCATCAGTTATTCAGCAACTGCAAATGTAAGTTAATGTTTTAGGGGTAATTATTGTCATGCTATTGATATATGTGATTGAAATATTACAATGTATTGATTTCATAATTTTATTGAGTTCAATAATCAATTTATGGACGAGTATTCACTTTGTTGCAGAATAGCATTTATTGGGGTAATAGTAAACATCAAGAATGAATAATAGCATGTATGTACATTTGTATTCTTTGATCTTTAAGTAGACTACAATAGAAAATCAATGAACCATATACAAAGTCACTAAAGTCATAACAACACAATTGACAACGTTCTAGTTTCAGTTATGACAAGATAGCAATTAGCAATAGAGTATTACAAAATCTTATTAAGGCATATTTGGTTGTATGTTTTATATTTGGTTAGTGCAATACAGAAGTCATACTCAGATTATAAATTCTTATCACACTTGGATAAACAATCAGTTGTCCACAATATATTTTGTATTAATTTCCGGCAGTTCAACATATTATTCTGGGAAAACTGTAAAAAGCAAAATAGCAAGCAAAGTATTCTATATGGTAACCAGAATATATATCTCTATGAAACCAGTTTATAGCAAATACGGTATAACCACTAATATGGCAGTTAGTATATAGAAATAATATAAAAATACTAAAACAATAGGTAACTACCTCGATAATAATGTATCTAAGTGAGAATCTAAATTACCTTTATATTTATATCACGGCAGGCTATTGTATTGATAAGGGGTTTTGTAACAGAATTGATTTCAATTAATTTATCAAGGCAGTAGTCACTCTGTTGTTAACAAGGTAGAACCAAGTAGTAAACAATAAGGGTCTGTGGTTCATGCCCGTCCCATGACCCCAAAAATCCTGTTTCAGGTTGTACCCAGCTTGCCAATTGTAGCAGAAAAACTGTAAGAGGACTATCTCAATCACATATATAGTTGTGAGCATACGAGCAGTTGCACACGCTTGCGGGCTCGCGCAGCAAGCCTGCGGCCCTCCCGAAGGCGCTCCTTGCCAGCAACTGTGACCCTCGCAAAATTTACTTCATAACGCAAACAAAATACGAGACCCATTACGACCCATTACGACCTCGCATATCAAAACATGAAAAATACAACAAATACACACAACAAATACATAAAAAGCTTACTTACAGGAAGAGGGAGCATCCAGGACCTCGAAAACTAAAGTTACACCTCAATTTAACTCAAATTAAAAGAGTTTAGACACTCTAAAATTCTCAAAGCAAGAGAAAAAATGGCCGCCGAAAAAAACGAAAACGAGGCTACAGCAGTCTAAAGGCACAAAACACCACCAAACACCTACGCAACCCGCGCAACCACAAAAACATTACAAACACAACAAATACAAACAACAAACACATAAAAAGGTTACTCACAGCAAGGGGGGGCACCAAGGACCTCTGCAAGTGAAGTTACACCTCCATTTAACCACACATTTCGGAGTTTAGAGACCCGAAAATCACCTAAGCGAAAGAAGAAATGGCCGCCGAACAAAACGAAAACGAGGCTAAAGGTCCCTAAACACGCAAAACACTACCATAAACACGCAAAACACCACCAAACAGCTACGGATATTCAAAAAAAGCCCACCAAACAGCTACGGATATTCAGAAAAACTTGCAAGAAAACGAATATAGACATAGAAAACGAATATTATGAAAAACTTGCACGACATAGAAAACGAACGACGCTACATCAGCCACATTATATACACCAAACACCCTTAGCTCACTTACAATTTCATTGCCGTCATTTTTTGACGGGCAATTCGCTAGTTCTATTATATAATGAAGATAATAGAGCCATGTCTATACTTTACCCAGTATGAGGTTAGCAGAATGGGGATCCTTGCAGAACAGGAATACTCCGCCACTTGTTTTACAATAATCCCTTGAAGGTATAGATAGGTATATTGGAAATTCACAAAGGAAAGATCAAAGGGCAGAAGATTTGTCAGGGAGTAACAGACAGACCACCATCAAGAGTGACAGACCCACCAGAAGCCTTCCTCCTTTCCCTAAATGAAACCCCTCTTTTCCCTTGTCACAGGTTATTTTTTCCACCAGTCATGATGGCTTGTGTTTTATTTAACGTATATACGGTACATCATTATCAATATTTTACAAATATGTTGTGTAGGTCTGGTTCTGCACGGAGATATTTATTTTTTTAATAGTGACTATCATACCTCATGGATATATTATAATATACTGTATACACTACTTTATCCCCGTACTTTATAAACAGTAATTTTTGTATTCTGCTTAGTATTTTTCAAAGTGATTAATTGTTTTATGTAGGTTAATTTGTATATTTGAATTTTGTAATAGTGACTATAAATACCTCATGGATATATTATAATATATACACTACATTATCCCAACTACTACCTTGTGGAAGCTGTGATGGGACATCCACTACTATTACTCACTACCTATCAAACTCCTTTGGGGATTTGATATGAAAGTGACTAGTGCTGAAGAAATATATTTCCCAATACCTATCAAACTTCTATTGTGATCAGATTCTAAAGTGACAAGTGCTGAAAAAATATACCCTTAAATACCTCATGGATGTTTAAATATCCACTACAACATCCACTACTTTAACCACAGACCTATAAATCATCAATTGAGTTGTATATTGTAGGAAATACCATAAGCTTTATGAACATTGATATACCAGTTATAGCTCAATAGGACCGTTTGTTAGAATCTGAAGTATAATGGCCTATAATCTTAGTTTGGCGTGTACCACGCTGTTCTGTTTGTACTGCACTATTAAGACACTTGATGATGACGTCATTACAACGCGCCCGACGTACGTTTCTGTGAGACGTTACATCTCACTCATCAGGGGCTGTCAGACTCTGTTCATTGAATCCTTTTATAGTTCTTGTGGCTTGATAATTAACTCCTAACTGACCAGTGGAATTGTTTCCTTTTTAGATATTACTAGAGACATAGGTTGGTTACATGGCTATATTATCAAGCTAGTTTGTCTGAGAAAATACTATTTTGTAATCTAGTATTATATTGCAACAATAAGACAAAAAATATATATTTAAAATCTTTGCATGGCTAACATATATCACATTAATTAATTCTAATATGTTATTATCATAGCTAAATAATTAGATTACATTATAACTATTTTATTATTTATAATAGTGATTATCATTTGCCAAAAAAAGAGAACGACAAACATTATATTTAAATTAATTTTGATTGGACACTGTCATAATCAACTGACTGAACTGAATTGTATTTATTAAAAGAACACATTTATTCACAACTTATTACTAATTTATTAATCTTGCTTTATATTATACATTCTTGACATTTTATTTATTCATCTTTATTACTTATTAATCCCACAATTATTTAGTTCTTTATTAACTTAATATTTCTGTATTTAAACATCTATTTCTCATTTATTGAAGAGATTAAATAAATAACATTATTTACAACTTTTTGTTTAGTATTTTCTATTCAACATTTAATGTATTGTTATTTTTTATTCTTCCATTACTAATTTTATGTTCATTATAATTATTGCACTTTAAACCAACGAATATTTCATACATTTACAACTTATAGTTATAGTATAAATGGATGTAAATTTAATGACTCTTTCATCTATTATTAACTTTTCTATAATGTAATACAATGTATGTTGTTAAAGCATTAGTTTGTGGCAATTATTATGTAATACCACAAAAAAGTTGTTCTTTACTTTTGAATTGACTTTATCAATTGATACTTGTTCAAGAAAGACATGTTGCTATATTTGTCACAATTTCATCCATAATATGACAGAGCAAAAAGCCCTTATACAAGCTTATATGAGCAAGACCCTATTTCAAAAGCATCCCACTGCATGATGAGTTATGTCATTTTTAATTGTAATTGATATTGAAAAATGACTTTTAGTCCATCAAGTTCAACCGTTTTAGATCTACTCGATCCTGGTAATGTATGGATTAATTGTTAGTGATGTCGCGAACCTAAAATTTTCGGTTCGTGAACCGCGAACGCGAACCTCCGCAAATGTTTGCGAACCGGCGAACATCGGTGAACCGCCATAGACTTCAATGGGCAGGCGAATTTTAAAACCCACAGGGACTCTTTCTGGCCACAATAGTGATGGGAAAGTTGTTTCAAGGGGTCTAACAACTGGACTGTGGCATGCCGGAGGGGGATCCATGGCAAAACTCCCACGGAAAATTACATAGTTGATACAGAGTCTGGTTTTAAGCCATAAAGGTCATAAATCACCTAACATTCCTAAATTGTTTGGAATAACCTGCTTTAAAACATCAGGTATGATGTTGTATCGATCAGGTAGTGTAAGGGTTACACCTTACATGACTGGGGGTCTATAGGTGACATTAGTACTGACCTTTATCTGACTGGGTGTCTATAGAGTGACATTAGTACTGACCTTTATATGACTGGGGGTCTATAGGTGACGTTGGTACTGACCTTTATCTGACTGGGTGTCTATAGAGGGACATTAGTAATGACCTTTATATGACTGGGGGTCTATAGAGGGACATTAGTACTGACTTTTATCTCACTGGGTGTCTATAGAGGGACATTAGTAATGACCTTTATCTGACTGGGTGTCTATAGAGGGACATTAGTAATGACCTTTATATGACTGGGGGTCTATAGGTGACATTAGTACTGACCTTTATCTGACTGGGTGTCTATAGAGTGACATTAGTACTGACCTTTAGCTGACTGGGTGTCTATAGAGGGAGATTAGTACTGACCTTTATCTGACTGGGTGTCTATAGAGGGACATTAGTAATGACCTTTATCTGACTGGGTGTCTATAGAGGGACATTAGTAATGACCTTTATCTGACTGGGTGTCTATAGAGGGACATTAGTACTGACCTTTAGCTGACTGGGTGTCTATAGAGTGACATTGGTACTGACCTTTATATGACTGGGGGTCTATAGGTGACATTACTACTGACCTTTATCTGACTGGGTGTCTATAGAGGGACATTAGTAATGACCTTTATATGACTGGGGGTCTATAGAGGGACATTAATACTGACCTTTATCTGACTGGGGGTCTATAGGTGACATTAGTACTGACCTTTATCTGACTGGGTGTCTATAGAGGGACATTAGTAATGACCTTTATCTGACTGGGGGTCTATAGAGGGACATTAGTACTGACCTTTATCTGACTGGCTGTCTATAGAGGGACATTAGTAATGACCTTTATGTGAATGGGTGTCTATAGAGGGACATTAGTACTGACCTTTAGCTGACTGGGTGTCTATAGAGGGACATTAGTACTGACCTTTATCTGACTGGGGGTCTATAGAGGGACATTAGTACTGACCTTTAGCTGACTGGGTGTCTATAGAGGGACATTAGTACTGACCTTTATCTGACTGGGGGTCTATAGGTGACATTAGTCCTGACCTCCTGCTGCAGTATTATTACTCCCAGTACTCCCAGGCTTGCTACTATTAGATATAATAACCTCAGATTTGTTTCCTTATCTGTTGGTAACATCAAAATATGATTATTAAATATTTCATATTTGTTTGTTTTTTTCTCCCAAAGTGAACCCCTTTGGGTGTGTCCCACAGATGTGGCGTTTCCGCTCTGCGTATGTTGGATTTGCACCGCTCCAAAATTATGAAAAGAGATCCCCCCCCTTGAAGCCCATTAATGACATCATCAGTAAATTGTATGTAACAGATTCCAGTGTTTAGGGTTTATGACCCAATACTGCGATTATATCACTTATGACAAAAATCTGTATTTGTCGTATTGTTCAGACGCGCGTGCATCTTTGTGTTACATTTCCTGATACTTTTATTATCTTGATCTTTATATATTTACTAGCGACTTGCCCATCAAAAAATGGCGGCAATAAGATTGTAAGGCAGGTAATGGTTTGGACGAGACATTCCTTTTGATAGGCGCTTTTTCTGTTATTCTTTGGTCGGCGGTGATGTGTTTTTTGCGCTTATTGCAAGGCTTTGTATGCTATGAGCAGCGTTGGCGCTCGTTGTGAGGCGCGCAGTGAATAGCTTTTATGTTTAATGTGATAATGTTTTTTTTGTGTATATGTATTTTTGTATGCTAATGAAAAAATTACTAAATGAATATATTTGTAAGTAATATATGCAGGAAGCATTGTGCTGAAGAGCTGACAATCTGTTTTCATGTTCCTGCAGCATACAATGTAGGTTTTCAGTGCTGTGGAGCTGCTGTGTAAGTGTCAGCAATGTGTGCAGTGTGTAGTGTAAATAGGCTGCTTGCGCGAGGGGAAGCCGTTAGGGTAGCTGGGTACTTCCGCATTGTGTAAGTTAGTGTTGTAAAATGGTGGGGAATGTGTATGTGGTACGCGGGTGTGGATGATTTAGCGTCCTTGTTAATAGTGTATCTTTACCTCGTACGGCTTTTTAGGAAAATACGTATGTGTTTTGCGTGTTTAGGGTCCTGTAGCCTCGTTTTCTTTTTTTCAAGGGCCATTTTTTCTCTCACTTAGGTGATTTTCGGGTGTCTAAACTCATGAATTTGGACTTAAATGGAGGTGTAACTTCACTTGCAGAGGTCCTCGGTGCCCGCCTTGCTGTGGGTAAGCTTTTTATGTGTTTGTTGTGTGTATTTATTGTGTTTTTAATGTTTTTAAGTGCGTGCGGTTCGGGCGTTAAGGTCGTATTTTTGTGAGCTCGTAATGTTTTTTTTTCTAAGTCCCGTATTTTTGGATGGTAAGTCCGTAAATTTGATGGTGTAAGTCCCCCCTGCGGCTCATTGCAGCCGACGTGGGAGCCTTCGGTGCTCCTTGCCAGCAACTCTGGCCCTCGCTTTGCAAGCCCGCAGCGTTAGCAACAACCCGCCTGCTCACAACTATATATGTGATATCTGTAACGTCTTCCCCAGTTGGCACTTGTAAATCGGCTAAGCGACAAAAAAAATGGCGTCCAGAAAAAATTAAAACGAGGCTACACGACCCCAAACCGCGCAAAACATCGCCAGCCATGTACGACTTTTACCTAGGAACAGACGAGGTACAAAATACACTATTATAAATAATGGAAACTGCTGGCGAGCCGCATAACACATACAAAATCGCCGCCATTTTACAACACTAACTTGCAACTAATAACATTACAAATCTAAAATGGCGCGTTACACGACTATACAAGCGGTTTCCCCTCGTGCACTGCGCACATTGCTGACACTTACACCTCGGGTCACCAACAGTCCAAATGTACACTGTAAGCTGCAGGAAAATCAAAACTGATTGTTAGCTCTTCAGGTTATTGATCACTGGATATATTAATTACAAATAGGTAAAGTATTTTAGTAATTAATTAATTCATTATTTAAAAAAAAATATATATAAAAAAAATACGCTTAATAGCATATTTTACACTGCGGTTACTTTACATACATTAACGCTTCGCACTTCCTAATACATTTGTTCATTCACAATAATTATTATCGTGCATTCATTTAATAAGTATTAATTAGTAATGGAAAATAAAAATTTAGACTTTACACTACACTAAAATGTTTTACTTTTTACTCTGCAGTTATATATCTGGATTACTGCTCATTGGCTGCCAGCGATAGCACTCTCAAAGCAGTTACAAATCTAAATCACTTTATTATGCTCTGAGACCTGAATACATTTTTTAATTTACACTGCACAATAAAAATTATATATTTAACACTGTACTTATATATCTGTCTTTGCGATGAGCGCCGAAGATTGATCGTTGCAAAGCACGAAACATGAAGGACACGAGGGAAGAGACTCACAATGAGCGCCGAAGGTCCTCAGAGTACAAAAAGCATCACATTGTGTGGCAAACAGCATTGCCATTGCTTCAAACTTTATTGCCCCATCATTTGTGCCAGGCAAGTCGCTAGTGATATAATATAACATAATGCAATACAATATTATACAGTACACATGGGTGTTGGAACTGGGGGGGGGGGGGGTAAGGGCTAACCCCCCACCAGATTTCTTATCGTATGTATGTATGCGTATAGAAGCTAACAGGGGAGGAGAGAGGGGGAGGAAACACAGGGGAGAGGGAGAGGAAGACACAGGAGAGAGGGGGAGGAAGACACAGGGCAGAGGGGGAAAGAGAAACAGAGTAAGGGACAGGTGAGGGTAAGAGACACATGGGAGGGGTGAGAGACACAGGAGAGAGTGGGGGGTAGAGACACAGGGGAGAGGGGGGAAGAGACTAATGGGAGGGAGTGGTGAGGAGACACCGGGGAGAGAAAAGGGGGTAAAGACACAGAGGAGGGGGTATTTTAGTATTTTAGTAATTAATTAATCCATTATTATTAAAAAAAATTATATATAAAAAAAATACGCTTAATAGCATATTTTACACTGCGGTTACTTTACATACATTAACGCTTCGCACTTCCTAATACATTTGTTCATTCACAATAGTTATTATCGTGCATTCATTTAATAAGTATTAATTAGTAATGGTAAATAAAAATGTAGACTTTACACTACACTAAAATGTTTTACTTTTTACTCTGCAGTTATATATCTGGATTACTGCTCATTGGCTGCCAGCGATAGCACTCTCAAAGCAGTTACAAATCTAAATCACTTTATTATGCTCTGAGACCTGAATACATTTTTTAATTTACACTGCACAAAAAAAAATTATATATTTAACACTGTACTTATATATCTTTCTTTGCGATGAGCGCCGAAGATTGATCGTTGCAAAGCACGAAACATGAAGGACACGAGGGAAGAGACTCACAATGAGCGCCGAAGGTCCTCAGAGTTCAAAAAGCATCACATTGTGTGGCAAACAGCATTGCCATGGCTTCAAACTTTATTGCCCCATCATTTGTGCCAGGCAAGTCGCTAGTGATATAATATAACATAATGCAATGCAATATTATACAGTACACATGGGTGTTGGAACTGGGGGGGGGGGGATGTAAGGGGTAACCCCCCCCCATATTTCTTATCGTATGTATGTATGCGTATAGAAGCTAACAGAGGAGGAGAGAGGGGGAGGAAACACAGGGGAGAGGGAGAGGAAGACACAGGAGAGGGGGAGGAAGACACAGTGGAGAGGGGGAGGAAGACACAGGGCAGAGGGGGGAAGAGAAACAGGGTAAGGGAGAGGTGAGGGGAAGAGACACATGGGAGGGGGGAGAGACACAGGAGAGAGTGGGGGGTAGAGACACAGGGGAGAGGGGGGAAGAGACTAATGGGAGGGAGTTATGAGGAGACACCGGGGAGAGAAAAGGGGGTAAAGACACAGAGGAGGGGGGAAGAAACACAGGGGAAGGGAGAGGGGGTAGAGACACAGGGGAGAGGGGGTAGAGACACAGGGGAGAAGGGGGAAGAGACACAGATGAGGGGGGAGAGACACAGAGGAGAGGGAAAGGGGGGAAAGACACAGGGGAGGGGAGAAAGAAACACGGGAAGGGAGAGGGGGGTAGAGACACAGGGGAGGGGGGAGTGACACAGGGAAGAGGAAAGGGGGAAAAGACACAGGAGAGGGTGGAAAGAAACACTGGGGGAGGGAGAGGGGGTAGAGACACAGGCAAGGGTGGGAGAGACACAGGGGAGAGGGGGGGGAGAGAGACACATGGGAGGGAGTGGGGGGGAGAGACACATGAGAGGGAGTGGGGGGGGAGACACAGGGGAGGTCTTCTGCTTTATTATTATTATTATTATTATTACTATATAATGTGTAATACGGACCACTTTTTGGCAATGAGCGCCGCAGGCGCTCATTGCAGGCAAGCCTCGCATAGCGAAGCGAGCCATTAATACGCACCACTTTGGCAATGAGCGCCGTAGGCCTCTATATATATCATTCCTGGCTTATTCAGATATATGGAGGATGAATCCGTGGACGTACCTGAATCCCACAAGAGAGTGGTCGCCATGTTCATGTGGTGTTTATTATGACACTAGCGACTTGCCCGTCAAAAAATGACGGCAATGTTATTGTAACTGAGCTAATGTTGTTTTGTGTGTAATAGTAAACATGTAATACATTAATAAATGAATAGACTTTACCTATTTGGAAGCATTGTGTTGAAGAGCTGTGAACCTTGTTTGCACACAGACCTACAGCACCAAGCACACTGACAGTACACACAGACCCATAGCACCAAGTACACTGGCAGTGCACACAGACCTAAAGCACCAAGCACACTGACAGTACACACAGATTAACAGCACCAAGTACACTGACAGTACACACAGACCTACAGCACCAAGCACACTGACAGTACACACAGACCTACAGCACCAAGTACACTGACAGTACACACAGACCTAAAGCACCAAGCACACTGGCAGTGCACACAGACCCATAGCACCAAGCACACTGGCAGTGCACACAGACCCATAGCACCAAGTACACTGTCAGTGCACACAGAACTACAGAACTACACTTTTATGTGGCTAAATATGTTATGAATTGCCACATACTAGATTTAAAAAAAAACTATCTTTAATGAAATTATTTAAAATATTTTTTATAATTAAAATCCGATTGTTTAAAACAAAGAATATATACAAACAGATCTCTGAATTTATTCTCCAGAGAATATAATGACATCACTACAGTAATTGGTTTAGATATAATGTGATATATTTTTTTAATTTTACAAACGGCTTATCACAAATATATTTTTGTCTCTTAAGATTTATACAATTTCTCTGTAGCTGCTAAGTGAATGTAGCAGGTGATATTAGTGTTTTACAAATATTGGTTAGAGTTGCTCTATAGATTGCAACACTAACTGTATTAGAATAAGTGACTAGTGAGACTTTAAATGTTGCTTTTAATAAAGTAACATTGATATCTGTGTAAGTGATGATTTACTATTCACAAGGTACACTGGCAGTGCACACAGAACTACAGCACCAAGTACACCGACAGTACACACATACTCACAGCACCAAGCACACTGACAGTACACACAGGCGCTCATTGCAGGCGAGCCTCGCATAGCGAGGCGAGCCGTTAATACGGACCACTTTTTTATGGAGCAAACTGCTCCATATGTATATTAATAACTATACAACTTTCCAAACATACACATCTCATTGCAATACGCTAGTAATAATAATAATGCACAAGAGTCCTTCAGCACTGCACTGGACACTGAATAAACTTGCCTAGCTATGGTTTTCCCTATTGATGCAGTATCATCCAAACTGTCCCTCCTCTCAGTAAGACTGTAAGGTACTTATGATTCCAAAATGGCTGCTGTCCATGAGGTAGAAGGGTGTAGAAGGGAGTGTATGCTGCTGATTGGCTGGAATGTGTCTGCTGACTGTGACATGCAGGGTCAAAGTTTGCTCAATGATAAAGTATTGGGGGCGGGTCGAATCTCGCATATGTTTGCAGTTCGCGGCGAACGCGAACATGCTATGTTCGCCGAAAAAAGTCCGCCGGCGAACTATTCGCGACATCTCTATTAATTGTTAATTCATCCATGGCAAGGCAAAGGAGAGAAAAAAAGAAAATCCTTCCTGACCCCAAATTCTGGCAATCGGATTACTCCTCCTTCTCTATGTATCCAGAAATACCCTGATTGCCTTTTTTATTAAAACATATATTTAAAACGTTTTCTTCTAATTAGTATTATTATTATCATTTATTTGTAACGCGCCAACATATTCTGTAGCGCAATACATAAGTTAAGTTACAGACAATGACAAGTTCAAGATTCACACATTGCAATGAATGGAGGGCCCTGTCTTTGAGCTTGGAATCCGGTGTCCATAACGCTTTCCCTAAAGCACCTTGCAGGATTGAAACTCGCAGATTTACAATCTAAAGATTTAGGGCCTCATTCAATTGTGATTTGGCCAATTGAATAGGGCTCTATATAAGCACATAGCATTTTTTTTTTATGAAGTTTTTAGTTAGTAAAAACCTTGCTTTTGGATAGATGTTTACTAACTAAAAACGTCTTTAAAAAAAATTGTTATGTGCTTATTTAGAGCCCTATTCAATTGGCCAAATCGCAATTGAATGAGGGCCTTACAATTCTAATAACAAATTATGTTGTCTTCTTGACAAATCTTGGCAAAGCCTTATATTGACCCTGGATGTATTAATATAATGTAATCATATTCTCTCATTGGCATCTTTTTTTTTTTTTTAAGTTTAATTTGGTTAGTCTTTCATCATAGCTTAGTTCCTCCATTCCCCTTATTTGTTTTGCTGCCCTTCTCTGAAACTTTTCCTGCTCTAAAATATAAATTTTATGAAGTGATACCATTCTCTTAGAGTTGATCCTTTGGTTATAGCCAAAGTGTGAACACTTAGATAATAGATCTTTTTGTTATCTGTGTCCTTGAAGATGGGCACAGAGAAAAATAACAAAAAAGGGGGAACACTTTTATGTGGCTAAATATGTTATGAATTGCCACATACTAGATTTAAAAAAAAACTATCTTTAATGAAATTATTTAAAATATTTTTTATAATTAAAATCTGATTGTTTAAAACAAAGAATATATACAAACAGATCTCTGAATTTATTCTCCAGAGAATATAATGACATCACTACAGTAATTGGTTTAGATATAATGTGATATATTTTTTTAATTTTACAAACGGCTTATCACAAATATATTTTTGTCTCTTAAGATTTATACAATTTCTCTGTAGCTGCTAAGTGAATGTAGCAGGTGATATTTGTGTTTTACAAATATTGGTTAGAGTTGCTCTATAGATTGCAACACTAACTGTATTAGAATAAGTGACTAGTGAGACTTTAAATGTTGCTTTTAATAAAGTAACATTGATATCTGTGTAAGTGATGATTTACTATTCACAAGGTATACTGACATATATTCATGATTTTTTTACATAAACTAATTAAATGTGATAACATTCAAATGAAAAAATGAAATAGTGAAAGAATGAAAAAAGTGCTATGCATTCTATACAAAGAAGATATCAAGATGTTTTGAAATTAGGAGTATCTGTCGGCATGTTGCCAAAACTATTATGAACAATAACGTTTTAGAATTCAATCAGTTATGTATATTGGATTACAAGCATACATTTCCACAAGTAAGTTTTACTGCTTTTCTCACAAATGTTAATCGGTCTGTGATTATTTTGTGACACTTTCTTGGCTAGTGTCACTACTACATCCTACTATTGTTCAATTGCATTATAAAGATATTTATGTTGCTGAAATAAACTTTGTATTTATATTTCTCACAATCTGTGTAATCTCTATGGGCCTCATTCTATTATCGGCCGTAAATCGGCCGTAAGGCTGCGATTCCTTGCGAGGGTTCAGTTAACTCGCGATTCTATTATACGGCCCCGCAAGGATCTCCTTTTACGGCCGGCCGCATATCTTGGAACCGGCCGTAATCTGTGAAATATAAAAACTCAAAAATAAATTCAAGCCTGCACTGTACAGCTCTGTAAATGCTAGGGATCATATTGGGGGACATGAGGATTAAAAGGAACCCACTCTCAAGCTTGCACATCTGCCCAAACCCGAGTTCAAATTAACTGTTTATTTTCCGGCTGCGGCGTGGGTGTGTCTTAGGTGCTCCAAGCACTCTGGACTTTTTACATGGATATTTTACGGATATTAAAAATAAAATATTTTACGGATTTAAGTACAGGATAATTATGTGCTATTTTTTCTAACACCTAAAATCCCTTTATAGTCTTCTCAAAGTGCAGGATGGCTTTATTTGAGCTATTTTATGTGCTTAATTGGTGCTAGCGAGACCTCTTTCCTGCAAGTAAGCTGCGGCTCGTTTTTAGCCTTGCAGAGAGCTTTCCCGGAGCAATTGAATTGCAAATCTCTTCCGGCCGTTTTAGATCAAAGGCTTTCCTCTGGCGCGAGCGGCCGCAAGAGATAGCAAGGCACCGGCCGCAAGCCTGCCGGAGCCTACGGCCGTAAGGGAATAGAATAGCAGAATAGCTTGCGGCCGGTCCTTGCGGCCCCGCAATGGCTGCGGCCGATAATAGAATGAGGCCCTATGAGTCCACCATTTCACAAGCAAAGACTTTAGCAATAATTACCTTGTGGCAAAAAAAAATTCCACTGCTATATCAACTATGTTTTCTGCAGACTTAAGGGCAAGCTGTTAATATATCTCTTGGTTCTACTATGATAAACACTACAAGTTGGAAACTGGCAATCTATGCTGTTTACCTTGTGGTTATACTATGAGAGACCACTACACCTTCTGTATCATATTAGGACCGAGTAGGTTATACCTCGTGGTTCTACTATGAGAGACCACTACACCTTCTGTATCATATTAGGACTGAGTAGGTTATAACTCGTGGTTCTGCTATGAGAGACCACTACACCTTCTGTATCATATTAGGACCGAGTAGGTTATACCTCGTGGTTCTACTATGAGAGACCACTACACCTTCTGTATCATATTAGGACTGAGTAGGTTATAACTCGTGGTTCTGCTATGAGAGACCACTACACCTTCTGTATCATATTAGGACCGAGTAGGTTATAACTTATGGTCCTTTTTTAGACACCACTACTATACCCCAAAGTTCTAAATGCAATTGAACACTATACCTCGTGGTCCCTCTATACCTGGGCCACTACATAAACCTTGTATGGGACAGTATAAGCATGTAATATATTCATGGGACATCTGTATAGAAGCTTTTTGTTAAGAAGCTATAGCATATTGTCAGCTTTTGCTTCAGCCCTTTTTTGGTGCCAAAGTGACATCATCAACACCCGACGTACGTTTCGCGAGATCTGTGGATCTCAGCTCATCAGGGGCTCCAGATTACCACTTTGTAGCGCTCTATTTAAAGCCTCTCTAAGCAATTCATTAACTATTTTAGTTCCTGCAGATTGCCTTTCATCCTCATATATTATATAGGCATATCTGACTTTGTTTTTTCTTCATTGTTGTATATATATAATTTAGAGATGTATGTTTTTAACTAATATTATATAATTGGGGAAATTTAAATCATAAATTATATCCTTGTAATGAATAATTATTTTGTAAAAGTATTTAATTGTATGTAATATTAAGCTTATATTAAGCCTACACTCTTTATTATTATGATGTGAGTTTTCTATATCCCGTACAATAAAGATTATATCTTACTTCACAGAGTTTTTATTCATTATTCAAGTTAAGGAGACTAAATTTGACTATGACCAGTTTGTTGCATTTTATGTTTTATATATAAAGCCTTATTCTTTGTACCCATAATTGTGTGAATATACAAAATATATTTATCTATTTATTATTAATGTTTACAATTCCTGGTGTATTTCCCAACAATTGACTACTATCCTTGTTGAAAGTCTTGGTTCATAACTATATTATTATGATTTAAATGAAAGCTGCATAGGTAAACTCCTCATTTAAACCTGATGGACTTTTTGTATCCAACTGAAAAATCCATTTAGCCTCATGGCACAGTAGACGTTTATCCCAACTATTTTTCCTGATAGTTTGAGGGATGTGGTCTATGCCAATAAATTGTAAGTAGTATGGGTTATTGTTATGTTCATGTCTAACATGTCTGGCAATAGATGTATCTGCTTTATTTAAGACATCATTGATATGTTATAATATACGTCGTTTGAATTGTCTCTTAGTTTTTCCTGTATATTTTCTTTATTACATGAACAAACTATTTGATATATTATCCCTTATGTTTGCCAATTTATACTATGTCTAATTTTGTAACTTTTAGTAGTAGTTGCATTATAGAATTCTTTCTTATGAGGTACAAAGAGGCAGGCTTCACATTTGCCACGTGAGTATGAGCATTTTTGTGCTTCTGTTTCTGCCAGTTTCTTTGGCTTTTTTTCTATTCATAATGACTATGAAGAAGATGATTCCTAAGATTTTTAGCTCTTCTGTATGTTGACGTACTCACTGTTGTAATAACTTTGCTGAGATCTTTCTCTAATGTTAAAATGTCCCAGTGCTTTTGCAATGTGGCTTTTATTTGTTGGAACTGATTTTAAAAAAATGTGATAAACTGGATAGGCTGTTGTTTTTGGTCCTTTGGTCTATCATGTAAAAGATGATTTCTTTCTTCAGCTAATGCTCTATGGTACGCAGTTATTAATATTTTCTTTGAATATCCTCTTTGAATAAATCTTTCCTTTAATTCTTTTGCTTATGTTTTGAAATCATTGATGTTACTGCAATTACATCTCATACGTAAGTAGTGGCTTATTGATATTGCTTTTTAGTTGATGTTGGGTGATGACTTTGCCAGTGTAATAAGGAATTGGTTTCGGTTGTTTTTCAGTGTGTCTTAGTCTCAAGTTCTTGTTTTTCATTGATTTCAATGCTTAAATCAAGGAATGTTATCTTTTTCTTGTTGGATTCAACCGTCAATCTTAAATTATGGTGGTTTGTGTACCAGACCATAGGACCAGAACGTCATCTATGAAATGTATCCATAATTCTATATTTTGTGTATAGAATTAATTTGCTTCTGAGAACACCTTTGTATATTCCCAGTGCCAAAAATATAAATTTGCATAATTTGGGGCACAAATGTTCCCATTGCTGTACCCCTCTTTTCTTTGTATAGTTGTTTTTTTGAAAAGGAAATAATTATTTTCAAGAATAAACTCCAACAATTTTTATTATAAAGATATTATATTGTTCATAGTCAGGTCCCTTTGTATCCAGATATGATTTAACTGCTTTTAGACCTTGTTCATGTTTAATGCTAGTATACAGAGATTCGACATCCATTGTTACTAGTAGTGTGTTTTTGTTGTTGTTGTTATTCCATCAATCCTACATAGAGTGTCTTTGGTATCTTTTATGTAGGATGGTAAAGTTACCACATGTTGTTTCAGAATTTCATCTACGGATATGTTAGGATTATGAGTTACACTTTCTATCCCTGACACAATAGGTCTTACAGGAGTTTTTTTTGTGTCTTTGTGTATTTTGGGTTTTGTGTAAAAAGTTGGAATTGTTGGAAATTTTATATCACATTATATCTAATCCAATTACTGTAGTGAGATCTGTTTGTATATATTCTTTGTTTTAAATGATCCAATGTTAATTATACAAATTATTTTAAATAATTTTCATTAAAGATTGTTCTTTTTAAATCTAGTATGTGGCAATTCATAACATATTTAGCCACATAAAAGTGTTCCCCCCTTTCTGTTATTTCTCTCTGTGCCCATCTTCAAGGACACAGATAACAAAAAAGATCTATTATTTTATGAAGTGGTGCCCAAAATTTTACTGTACATTCCAAATGAGGGTGTACCTGGGATTTTTATAGAGGCATAATTACATTTCCTTCCCTTGCTTCTATACCCTTCTTAATAGATACTAATATTTTATTTGTCTTTTCAGATGCATGGAGCACTGTTACATAGGTGGTTCTCCACAAGCACTTTTAATTCCTTTTCTATTTGTGAGACCCTTATATTTGTTCCATTCACAATCAAAATTGCATGCTTATTTTTCACATGTATGAAAATATGGCTTTAAATAGAACTTATTTTTGTTAGATCAGTAACTACTATATACTATTTTCTTATACCGCTCTAAACATTCCAGGTTGGAATTTATTTTATTTTTTTAGATATTTAATGTAAAGCTGAGAGGTAAAGACTAGAAAAAATAATAAAAAAAAGACAAAAGACAGACCTTATAATCTTTGTAAAACAAAGTAATTAATACAAAGTCGATCATAACATGTATTAATCTTATTGTTAATACTGTATATCTCACGTTTGCTTTAAATGCTTTCACTTGATATGTACTTTTTGATTTTACTAATGGAACTATGATGTAATGTTACGAATTTTGCTGTTTGTCTTAATAAAAATAAAGTACAAATAAAATTTTAAAAAAATACATTACTATTATATTACTATTAGAATTACTATGCATCGTAACTATCGTCATACATTACATAACATACATATTAAAACTTGAAATGTTAACTTGATATACATATACATTGTCTGAGCTCAGTACCATATGATCATAACATTTATACATGTAAATATAATACTTAATTCACTAGGGCGCAACATGTATGGAATAGACAGACTGGAAAAGCACTTCCATTCCAGGATTTTAAAACATGCTAAATTAGTTTACTGCATGCATTGATGTTATTACACACAAGGGCAGAGCAGTGCAGGTGATTTCTTCATCTATTTATGGGTGTGGATGTATTATAACATTGGTGAATGGGTCAGGGTTTTAACATTTTACAGCCTTATTAAATTTCAATTTGGACAATTCTAAAGGGCTCTTTATAAGCACACAGCATATTTTTTTACAGAAGTTTTTAGTTAGTGAAGACTTTGCTTTTGGATAGAAGTTCACTAACTAAAAACTTTTGTAAAAAAAATATGCTCTGCGCTTATATAGAGCCCTTAGAATTGGCAGAATCGCAATTTAATAAGGCTATTATTAATCTCTAGGCAATACATTTGTTTGAGTGCTTTGATAGTTTGCAAAGGGCTATGGTGTATTTATTCCATAACAAAAAAGCACATCAAAAACAGTCCCAGTCATCAGAGCCCCCATGATGCTTAGTACATACAATATGTCTTATTTTGTTGCGATTTTATTTCTCTCCATTAGTGTGGTAAGGGAGTGTCATTTTACTGCTTCCTTAAGAATGTGAACCTGAAGTTAAACTGCAGCTCTTTTTTGGTTACAATTAACAAGTATTTTTACCGGCCTAATCTGATAGAGACATCTTTATTAAGAAAAAAAGCATGCAGTGCTTTTTGTTCTTATACAAAGAAAAGAAAATGGCTTAAGTTTAATAGATTAAAAGGCTTGCTGAAAAAAACTGTTTATTTTTCCTGCACTAATTAAAAATAATATCCTTGTAGCTAGCTACATTTATTTTTCAAAGCCATGTTTTCATGATTAGGCTTTGATTGCATGATTTCATGTCAATAGTTCTAGAGAATGAATGCAAATGTTCTGGGAAAAATCATGAATGATGATTCATGATGAGACTCCCACAGTCTATGGAAAATGTAAAACAATATAGTGTTTAGAATAAAATATCTGAAAGAGTAATTGCAACTAACATGGACACAATATTTTGAAGTGCAGTTAATAACTTTATTTTCCATGTGGTTCATTGAAGCTCATTTACACAAAAAGCATTAAACTTCAATTTCTCTTATATATAGGCTCAATGTAAAAGTTATGTTATTCGTTTTTACATGTTTACTATTCCATGCATATATAACACTAATGTTAACAGAAATATTTACAGTAAATATCTACAGAAATGACCATTAATAATGGTAAATTTTGTTTTTAAATTTTATTTTCTGCCTAAAGCTTTGATTTACTGCTTTTTGCACATGGACTTTATATTAATTACTTAAACATGAGTTTACACTGACCCTGTAGTAGATTTTTTTTACACATAAAAAAATATGTTTGCTGCAGTTGTTACTGAAAGAATATACATTTATTTCCTGTTTTAAAAGAGAACCAGTGGGACAAAAAGGACAGGGAATCTATTTTAATTGTATTTTTTTTTGTTATTTCCAAATTACTAAAGGTGGAGCTTTAAACTTTCTCCATATATTATTTAATTATTTAAATAAAAGTGAAAGTTGACCATAATAAACTTCAAAACTTAAAAAAAATGGAAACTGTCTTAGTCAAAATACAGGGGAAATACTTATTAAAATGTAAATATTAAAACTAAATTTAGAGAGGCAAATTATTCTAGTTTTTATCCCTGACATATTGTCAGGAACTGAGTACTTTGAACAGAAATCTGGACCCTTAGTGGGTGAGGTTGCTTTAAGAATTTAATGAACAAGATAATAATCAGGATAGGCAAAGCTTGGTGTGTATAACTTTAAACCAGAAAGTCCAAGTCCTGGATTAATCCACAGACTAGAACAAACAGCAGAAGCACAAGTGATGTAGCAATCAGCTAAGTGACTGACAGGCTTAGAAGGAGACTGGAAATGCAGCAGACAATATTGTAGTAATAGCCAGGAGCAAACTGGCAATGTAGTAGATAACTATTCAGCACCATAGACATGGAACAGAGGTCCTCAGGAGCAGACTGGCAACGCTGCAGATGGATTTACTGCAGCAGAGACAGGGAACAGAGGTCCCCTGGAGCAGACTGGAAATCAGCACACAGGTGAAGGTGAATACTGAAACTTGAGCATAGTAGTAGGTGCAGAGAGAAACCATGCCAGACTGGAACAGTAGTTAGCAGCAGTGTTGAATACAGGAGCTGCAGCAATATAATAAGCAAACCAAAGACTTTCAGCTGGGAAGCACAACAGAGTCTAATAACTGGCATTTTGGCGTGATTTCAGAATCTTAATTGTCTGTTTAACCCCCAGCACCTGAGAGTAACAGTAAAGTTAGGAAAAACAAGAGCAGACTCATCTTTCCTAGTGGCAGAAACAAACAGCAGGCTCTTCTGTGGTCTACCCCATGGCCAACCATAACAGGTACTCCTGACAAATATGTTATGTATTGCCAAATAGCATACATTTCCATAAGTTATAATTCTACTAGTGTATTGAAAATGTGTACATAATATAAATCAATAAAAGTATATCAGTTGGGGAGAGGGTCCTATTTTGCTATTGCTAAAATCCCTGACAATTCCCAGCGATTCTTAATTTATTACAAGTTCAAAATAATCTAAGAATGAGACAGCAATCACACTAAGTAGTCTGAAGGTTTATTTAATGTGTGTACCTTATTTATGTAAGAAAAGCAATGCACGGCATTGTAATTATAGAAACCATAGAAAGTGAAGACCTCAAAGGGAACCGCATATGCCAGTGATCATTTGTAAGAATAATGACAAACAAATCTGGAATTCATAATAGATGTATAGGAAAAGCTGACTAGTATTTTATGCTTCTGATTGAAGATGTGCTCATGGGCTTGTCAATTATAACTTTCAATCTAACCATTTCATTGATAATCTACACCATATTTTGCAATATTTCCTCCCTAATTAGTCCTCTCAATGGTAAATACATTAAGAGCCTATTTAAAGTAGAACTGAACAGTACTTAACATTTTACATATTATACATATACTAGCGACTTGCCCGTCAAAAATGACGGCCATAAAATTGTAAGGCAGGTAATGCTTTTTGGTCCAGACATACATTTGTTGTTGTTCCGAGATCCTTCGGCGCTCATTGCGAGGCTGTTGTTTGTTGTATTTTTTTTTCCTGAAAGGCGCTTTTGCTGTTATTGTTTGGTCGTCTGTGATCTGCTTTTTACGCTTATTGCAAGGCTTTTTGTGCTATGAGAACCGCCGGCACTCGTAAGTGGCGCAGTGAATGTGTTTTGTGTTTATTGTGAGAGTGTTTTTTTTGTGTGTAAATTAAATAATAATAAATTAATAAATTAATATACTTTATCTATTTGGAAGTAATTTATGCAGGAAGCATTGTGTTGAAGAGCTGACAATATGTTCCTTCAGCATACAATGTAGGATTGCAGTGTTTTAGAGCTGAGGTGTAAGTGTCAGCAATGTGTGCAGTGTGTAGTGTAAATAAGCTGCTTGCACTAGGAAGAGCCATTAGGGTAGCTGTGTACTTCCGCATTGTGTTAGTGTTGTAAACTGGTGGTGAATGTGAGTGGTACGCGGCTGTGGATGATTTAGCATCCTTGCTAAAAGTTTATCTTGTACCTCGTACTGCTTTTTCGAAAAGCCGTATGTGCTTGGTGGTGTTTTGTGTCTTTAGGGTCCTGTAGCCTCGTTTTTGTTTTTTTCAGCAGCAATTTTTTCTCTCGCTTAGGGGATTTTCATGTGTCTAAACTCCGGAATTTGGACTCAAATTGAGGTGTAATTTCAGTTGCAGAGGTCCTGGGTGCCCCCCTTGCTGTGGGTAAGATTTTATGTATTTTTTTGTGTGTATTTATTGTGTTCTTAATGTTTTCTGGTGCGTGCGGTTCGGCTGTTAATGTCGTATTTTTGCGAGGTCGTATTTTTGCGAGTCCCGCGTCTCGTATTTTTTCATGCTAAGTCCGTAATTTTTCCGTTGTAAGTCCCGCGTCTCGGCTAAATCCCGGTAAAAGTGCTCTGTGTTTAACGTCTCGCCTCGCCGGCAATGAGCACCTATGGCGCTCATTGCCTAAGTGCTACGAGTTTAACGGCTCGCCTCTATATGCAAGCCTGTGCCTGTGCCTATGGCGCTCATCGCTAAGTCGTATGGACTCCGCAAACAGCGTGACGAAGACTTGCAGTTGGACTATTATAATATGTGATATTTATGTATCCAAATCTGTTTTATAAGTAAAATAGCAAATTTGACAGCAAAAAAGTAATGGGGAATTAGAGAACAAATAGAAAGATTAATATGTAAAGTACACAGAAAAATAAAGAACAAAGAAATGAAGAAGAAAGAATGGGTGGATACACAATCAAATGTATAGATACACAGAAGATAGTTTTAATATTGGAGAAGCGGAGAGAAAGCATGGATTTAAAAAACATGGAGAAAGTGTGGATAACGATCAGAAAATGAGAGATAAAATAAGTAATACACAATTGAGTGAGGAGAGAAAGATTAGGTTGATAAACAGTAGATAAGATATATAGAGGGTAGAAAAGGGGCAAGATACATTTTGTTTTTTGATTTTTTTCTTCCACTGGCTTCTCAACTCTACCCCCATGACAGGCAGCCTCCAAGGGCATGTAGGGCAGGCTAACCAACAAGTATAAAGAAAACATACAATAGTGGTGCACTACACAATATACACAAAATGTGTCAGAATACAAAACAAAAGTCAATTATTTGGCATAAAACATATGAAGAACATATTTTAGTGTATGTATTATGTATTATGGCAGATTATTTACACTTTTGTGTTTGTTTTTATAAAAAAAAGAGGTTCTACATTTGTATTATGTCAGATAATTGGCCTTTTTATAATTAAGTAGATGACCTTTGATTAATCTCATACCCTATGTCTATAATGTGTATTGTTCTTAATAACATTTTTGTGTGTACTGTCAGAGATTGTGGACATGTTTCTTTAGTTTTTATGTCTTGTATTAATAATCTTTCACTTATATATTTAAATAACCCAAATTTATTTCACCATACATTTTGCAGTTGTTCATTTTTTTTACTGCTCTTCTGCAATTTTATTTTTTTATAAACTAGTATAAGAGAAAGGCAAAAATGTGCTGAGACTCTGCAGAGAGCAGAGATAACATAAGGAATAGAGAGAGAAATGGAGAATAGAAAGGTAGAATATGAGACATGAAAAAAAAGAAAGTAGTACTCTACAGATACAGATATCTACAATAATTAATAAAGAGTACAAGTGAGTTGGCAAATGAATATATTGCAAGAGTACAAAAATAAATAAAAAAGTCAGGTGTTGTGGTATAAAAATGCTTGCCTGAAACATATACTAGCAATTTCTAATTACAATGTTGTGTGTATCTTTGTGCAAATACTGTTTCTTCTGCTTCAGGCTAGGTAGTCTGAGCCTGGCTGCTCATATCATTCTTCTAGGGTTCTTAAAAAGGGTGGGAGTCAAAATCTTTCCTGGGAGAGTCATACTGCTCCATACTGCCATTCGCCCTTTAGTGGGCAATTCTGATAATGCATGCTTAAGTTTAATTTCTATATTTTGTGTGTCCCCTATTCATATAATTTTTGTCCCCCCCATCTCCACCAGTTCCTACCCCCTGTATATATATATATATATATATATATATATATATATATATATACAAGAAACTCTCAGTGAACCAGAACTTAAGCAACCAGAACTCTCAAGCAACCATAAAAAAATGAATGCTGTACTTTAAATAAATATTACATTTTACAGGGCTCAGCAAATGCCATGAGCCAGGTTGTCATGCCACAAAATGCCTACAGGCATCTGGATGTCATCCACTGTATGTCTCTGCAATTCAGTTTTACCTGGAAGCAGACAGGCATGAGTGACTGAGCCAGGGCAGTGTTGGGGTTACATTCCTCGGGATCAGCACCGCACCCTCCAGCCGAACGTACCCGTATGTAAGTGAGGGGTGAAAGCTGCTGCTGCTAGAACAACCCTCACTGACAAATATACTTAGCAGAGCATCCTATGTGCAGCTAATCTAGGCCTCTTTCAATAGTTACTCTCAAGCAACCAGAAACTACATTTATCTTGCATCTACCAATCCCCGTGGGTGCTGGATAGCTGAAAGTCTACTGTATACATACATATCTATCTATCTATCTATCTATCTATCTATCTATATATATATATATATATATATATATATATATATATAAAAATATATATTCAAAAGGTGGACATTTGTGGAATAAAATGTCTAGCAGCCTTTACACAAGATTACTTGTTATTACAAATGCTGATATTCTTATCATACATGTAATAGTTTATTTATTGACCTTTCTATTTATTAGAGTCTTAATAAAATGTATATAATTGTTATGACCTAGAAAGTACAGTACCTTGCAAAAGTATTCACCCTCCTCGACTTTTTACCTATTTTATTACTTTACAGCCTTAAGTTCAATGTTTTGTTAATCTGAATTTTATGTGATGGATCAGAACACTAAGTTGGTGAAGTGAAATGAGAAAAATATATACATAAAACTATTTTTTAGAAATAGAAAACAGAAAATTGGCATGTGCGTATGTATTCACCTCCTTTGTTATGAAGCCCATAAAAAGCTCTGGTGCAACCAATTACCTTTAGAAGTCACATAATTAGTGAAATGATGTCCACCTGTGTGCAATCTAAGTGTCACATGACCTGTCATTACATATACACACCTTTTTTGAAAGGCCCCAGCAGCTGCAACACCTAAGCAAGAGGCACCACTAAACAATCGCTGCCATGAAGACCAATGGACTTTCCAAACAAGTAAGGGACAATGTTGTTGAGAAGTTTTAGTCAGGGTTAGGTTATAAAAAAATATCCAAATCTTTGATGATCCCCAGGAGCACCATCAAATCTATCATAACCAAATGGAAAGAACATGGCACAAGAGCAAACCTGCCAAGAGACTTCCGCCCTCCAAAACTCACGGACCGGGCATGGAGGGCATTAATCAGAGAGGCAGCACAGAGACCTAAGGTAACCCTGGAGGAGCTGCAGAGTTCCACAGCAGAGACTGGAGTATCTGTACATAGGACGACAATAAGCCGTACGCTCCATAGAGTTGGGCTTGATGGCAGAGTGGCCAGAAGAAAGCCATTACTTTCAGCAAAAAACAAAATGGCATGTTTTGAGTTTGCGAAAAGGCATGTGGGAGACTCCCAAGATGTAAGGAGGATGGTGCTCTGGTCTGATGAGACTAAGATTGAACTTTTTGGCCATCAAAGAAAACGCTATGTCTGGCTCAAACCCAACACATCACATCACCCAAAGAACGCCATCCCCACACGAAACATGGTGGCGGCAGCATCATGCTGTGGGGATGTTTTTCAGCAGCTGGGACTGGGAAACTGGTCAGAGTTGAGGGAAAGATGGATGGTACTAAGTACAGGGATATTCTTGAGCAAAACCTGTACCACTCTGTGCGTGATTTGAGGCTAGAACGGAGGTTCACTTTCTAGCAGGACAATGACCCCAAACACACTGCTAAAGCAACACTTGAGTGGATTAAGGGGAAACATGTAAATGTGTTGGAATGGCCTAGTCAAAGCCCAGAGCTCAATCCAATAGAAAATCTGTTGTCAATCTTTAAGATTGCTGTTCACAAGCGCAAACCATCCAACTTGAAGGAGCTGGAGCAGTTTTGCAAGGAGGAATAGGCAAAAATCCCAGTGCTAAGATGTGGCAAACTCATAGAGACCACAGAGACCAGAAGAGTTTAAAGTGACAGTATAGCACAAAAACACTGCAAAATGATGATATTTCAGCATTATTTGACACTTAACAATCCGATATCAACATATGTGTAATTATAAAAATGAAAAGTATTAAGCCTGTTTTATGAAACGAAATCCAGGGTAACAAACAACCCAGTTCTCAATGGGTTAATACACGTCACAAAGTCATGTTGTCTTGGAACAAACACTCTAATGCATTGTCTATAAATATATCATATTTTAACACAAAATAAACACACTTTTATTTATTGAACATATCAATACAATTGTCTCATGTTATTAACATCAAAATATATTAATAAAGAAAAACAATTACTTTATATATATATACTAGCGACTTGCCCGTCAAAAAATGTCGGTAATGAGATGTGTATGTTTGGAAAGTTGATTAATTATTAATATACGTATTTGACATTTCAGGAACCGTTTCTAAATCCTTTGTTTGCTTATTCGCTTTTTTTGGTGTATCTTAAATTTTTTCAGCTGATAGTCTTTTGCTTGCAATTCTTTTGCATTCTTTTTCGCGTCAAATTTCTTTCTCCTCTGGTGTCTGCTGGTTGGCCCATCTCTGTTGTCGTTCTCTAGCTTGCCGTCTTATCTTTTCTTGTTTGCTCTCGTTAGTTGCCATGTTAATCTGTAAAAGAAAATAATGTATAATTAGTTTAGTTTCAGATGTTGAGTATGTTTTTTACATTTTTTATTATCAACAGTTTGTTTATATGTGCTTGTAGTTCATTGTAGCGGTACTTTCTTTGTATTGTTAAATAACTGTTTTTCTTATTTTGGATATGATCGCAATGGTTTTAGCATTATCCTGTTTTGTGTCTAACACTTTTGTTATGCTAATTTAGGCTTCTTTGTAAGCCTTATAGCTTCTTAAACAGTAAAGAAGAATATTAATTTACTTTGGTATGTGTTTGTGTGATTTTTGGTATAATCTTAGTTTGTGTCTACCATATGTTGCATACTTTATTTGCTTAATAAGTCTTTTTTATGAAGGTTAAATGTTTTTGTAGAGTGACATTTTTTTTGTTGTTGCTATTTTGGATATGATGGCAATGTTTTTAGCATTATCCTGTTTTGTGTCCACCACTTTTGGTATGCTTATTTAGGCTTCTTTGTAAGGCTTATAGATTCTTGAACATAAAAGAAGAATATTAATTTACTTTGCTATCTGTTTGTGGGATTTTTGGTACAATCCTGTTTTGTGTCTACCACTTTTGGTATGCTTATTTCGGCTTCTTTGTAAGGCTTATAGGTTCTTAAACATTAAGAAAGAATATTAATTTAGTTTGCTATGTGTTAGTGTGATTTTTGGTACAATCCTATTTTGTGACTACCACTTTTGGTATGCTTATTTAGGCTTCTTTGTAAGGCTTATAGATTCTTAAACATTAAAGAAGAATACCGGATATACTCGAGTATAAGCCGAGTTTTTCAGCCCTTTTTTTAAGGCAAAAAAGGGCCCCCTCAGCTTATACTCGAGTCACTCTCCCCCCCCCGTGTCTCTCTAACCCCCCCGTGTCTCTCTAACCCCCCCTGTGTCTCTCTAACCCCTCCTGTGTCTCTAACCCCCCGTGTGTCTCTCTACCCCCCCCGTGTCTCTTTCCCTCCCCCCTCCTCAACCTAAACCCCCCTCAACACCCTCCTCCACCTTAACCCCCCTAAATACCTCCCCCTCTCCCCTCACTTACCTGCTTGTGCTCCGGCCTCCGCTCCTTGACCCAGCGCCGGCACGAATGTGACATCACATTCGTGCCTGGTCAAGGAACCGAGGCCGGAGCATAAGCAGGTAAGTGAGGGGAGAGGGTGGAGGTATTTAGGGGGGTTTAGGTGGAGGAGGGGGTTGAGGGGGGTTAGGTTGAGGAGGTGGGTTGGGGTTGAGGTGGGTTGGGGTTGAGGGGGGTTGAGGTTGAGGAGGGGGTTGAGGTTGAGGAGGGAGGTTGAGGATGGGGGGTTGAGGATGAGGATGGGGGGTGGAGGAGGGGGTTGAGGATGGGGGGTTGAGGAGAGAGGATGAGGATGGGGGGTTGAGCAGGAGGGTTGAGGATGGGGGGTTGAGGAGGGAGGATGAGGAGGAGGTTTGAGGAGGGGGTTGAGGATGAGGAAGGAGGTTGAGGATGAGAAGGGAGGTTGAGGAGGGGGTTGAGGATGAGGAGGGAGGATGAGGAGGGAGGTTGAGGATGAGGAGGGAGGTTGAGGAGGGTGATAAGTGAGGGGGGAAGAGACACAGGGAAGGGAGAGGTTGGAAGAGACACAGGGAAGGGAGAGGGGAGAAGAGACACAAGGAAGGGAGAGGGGAGAAGAGACACGGAGAGAGAGGGGGACACAGAGGGCACAAGAGGGACACAGGGGGCAGCACATTTCCCACCCTCGGCTTATACTCGAGTCAATCATTTTACCCAGTATTTTGTGGTAAAATGGGTGCCTCGGCTTATACTCGGGTCAGCTTATACTCGAGTATATACGGTATTACGTTAGTTTGCTATGTTTTTGTGTGATTTTTGGTACAATCCTGTTTTGTGTCTACCACTTTTGGTATGCTTATTTAGGCTTCTCTGTAAGGCTTATAGGTTCTTAAACATTAAAGAAGAATATTAATTTATTTTGCTATTTGCTTGTGTGATTTTTTGTACAATCCTATTTTGTGTCTACCATATGTTGCATACTTGATTTGCTTAATAAGTGTTTTTTATGAAGTTTTAATGTTTTTCTACAGTGCAAATAAATGTTTTTTTCTATTTTGGATATTATGGCAATGTTTTTAGCATTATCCTATTTTGTGTTCACCACTTGTTGGTTGCTGCATTTGTTATATTGGCGGCCATTAAACATATATAGTTCCTTTATTTTTTGTACTTGTTAGACTTTACCTTGATTGAAGTGTCGAATGACAGAGGGTCCCCTCCTGGCAATCTTAATCCGCCGGTCTTCTTGTAGTGTCTGTTTGAAAAAGAAAGTGAAATGGTTAATTGTATATTTCTTCTTTTTGATATAGCAAAGCATGGTCTTTTTCAGCCTGTAATGTATTTTTCTATCTTACCTCTTTTTCTTTGTTGGTGTTCTTTAAAAGGGATTGTGGTTCACAATGCACAGTGCAAATTCTTGAGTGACGCTGTTGATGCAGAGTCTGTTTGAATAGTAAAAAAAAGGAGAAAGATTGAGCTTTAGGTGATATATTGAATTACAATAAATTAATGTCATTTAAATATACTTCTTTAATTAGTTTCAATTAACATTAGTTTGTTTTCGGGCCTACACACATAAATGTGTGTGTGACATTTGACTATACATGATACACATATATGTGCGTGTCACATATCACTCTACATGAATCATATTTTAATAGTTAATTTTTTTTTTTTTTTTATGTCATTTAAATATAGTTATTTAATTAGGTTGGGTTATGATTAGTTTGTTGTAGTGGCTATACACATAAATGTAAGTGCCACATGTCACTATACATGAATGACATCTTCATACTTAAAGTTTTTATTTTTTTTGTCCTGTCTTGATAATAAAATGTAATATATTATAGCTTACCTCTCAGTTCTAATTTGCACAATGTAAAGTAGGAAATTAGGAAACAATTCTCGTCTCAAGTAACAGCAGCAGTTAACTATCCAGTCACTCCGTTCATCACCTGAGTAGAAATGTAGAATTTTCTGGAAAGTAGGCAGTATTTATAAACTTTCAAGTGCCTCAGACCGTTAGAACGCAATACGCATGCGCTATTTGTGTTCCAGCTTACAATTTGCGTTCCATCCGCCATTTTGTGCATAGTAGTTTTAATATCAGTGTGGTACATTCCGCAAAGTATGTGTTTCAGTCTTGCGAGTCACTGTAGTATAGTTACGTCTGAAGCCTCGTTTTCGTTTGGTTCGGCAGCCATTTTTTCTCTTGCTTAGGTGATTTTCGGCAGTTTAAACTCGTTTTTTTGGACTTAAATGGACGTGTAAATTAACTTTTCGAGGTGCCAGATGCCCCCCCCCCCTTGCTGTAAGTAAGCTTTTTATGTGTTCGTTGTGTTTATTTCTTGTGTTTCTGGTGTTTTCATGCGCGCTGTTTTCGGCCGGTTTTGCGTGTTGGGAATGGCTAGTTTCACGGACGTATTTGTTTGCGAAGCGGCCGTATTTTCTTTTGTGAGGGACGCAGTTGGATTTTACGTGTACGATGCAGTTGTTTTTTTTCTAAGTCGTGCGAGGCGCCTTTGATTTTTTTTTTTGTTAAGTCTTGCGTGTGTGTGTTGCCGACGTTGGACCTTCCACCACCGCAAATGCGGCCCTGCGCATTGCGAGGGTCCGCATTTGCGGACAAACACAGCGGAGGTGGGATACTCCACCACCGCAAATGCGGCTCCTCGCTTCGCGAGGATCCGCATTTGCGGGGACGTTGGGATGCTCCACCCCCGCAAATGCGGCCCGCGCTTTGCGAGGGACGCAGTTCGCTCACAAATGTAAGCAACGGCTCGTATGCTCACAACTATATATGTGATAGACAATATAATTGTAAGAGATACACTATTGGAGAACCACCTCCCTGTAGTATACTGTCCTCTTTTTAATAAATGTTAAATTTGATCTGATGTAATTATTATTTTTTACTTAAATCTGCAGAGTTTTGTTTAAAAAAAGACCATCAGTTCAAAATAAAATGTGAAAAGTCTGGGGTCTAGAACAGATTCTTTCAATTTACATTGATTCTTATGGGTTTGTATCCAGTTTGGTTCTCATCCTGTGGTCCGCAATGGATTAAGGACGTGAAACAAAGTACCACTGTATTTGTTCATTACATACAGTATCTATGTTGACCTATATTTCCAATATTTCCTCAACTATTAAACACTTGTGAAATCTACACCAAACACAGGGTGAAGTCACATTATTATGCTTGCTTTTGACATCAGCAGCGCGTAGCCAATGAAATATGGCATATATGGTGAGCTGGCTTGGCTGCTATATAAAGGGACATGTCGGCATTCTTCAAACATATCAACCATAGCTGTCATGGATAAAACTTGCAATTTTTCTGACTTTGAAAAGGGGATGATCATTGGCTTTCAAGCCAAGGGTGGCAGTATTTCTGAAACAGCACAGTTTGCGAAAAGTTTGCATGCTTCTTTAGTTAAAGTGGATAAATGGCACCATTGCAAATAAATGGTGTGGAAAATACGGAGCATAAGGTGCATTGATGTCAGAGGTGAACGTCATCTCCAAACGTGTGTGAGGGCCAACCGACATGCTAAATTTGAATAACTCACTGTCCAAGCAAGCCAGGGGGCTATCGGACCTGTGTCTAAAATTACAGTGCAGTTAACCCTGGTGCGTATGGGGCTCCAAAGTGAATGTGTATTTTATATAACATCTAATGTATTACATTTCAGGTATACATATATATAAAGCCTTGGTGATGCATGTCTATTTCATGTATAACCAAGGCTTTATATATATGAATCATGAATCATACCCAAGTACACATGTCTTTTTCATATATTTTCCCTAATAATGGAGCTTGGGCACTTGGCTAAGAGTATAAATTACCAAGTTAGAGCCCATATATACAGTAATCTCCCAGAGGAACACAAGTTAAGTTAAAGGGACATGTTGTTTTCTTTGATGTTTCAGTGTGTAGTCATTTTCAAATAAACATCACTGAGCACAAAAACGTATTTAGGAGTTTAACTACTCTTGGGGAATTGTCCTCTGCCAGCCAATGCGATGTATAGATTCAATTATGCTCGCTTAATTTCCTAATAGTTTCAATGACATTTAAACAGGTTTTACTTAAAATTTTTAATGCAAAAAATCTTTTAGATATGCTCTTTTAAATGCAAAAAAAACAAAAACAGTTGTGTATCTTTAAAGACAGACAAAATCTCAGCATGGACTGTATATAGGCAAGTGTTAACTGTTCAACCATTTATTGTGTCAGGCTGCAGAACCTAACACACAGAATGATTGGAGTGAAGATTTGTATGTTGCATTTTTTATTATTTGTTATATTGTTACACATAGACTATATTTTCTCCTATTATTCACATATTTAAAGAATTATGCCATCCCTTATACCTATCAAATCTACCCTATACACCATTCTGTGAGTGTCTTTGTGAGCACATCTAAGAGTGAATGATGTTAGCTAAATTTGTCTTTGATGGTACAGCATGGAGGGTGGAGATAGGAGGGGAGAGAAGAGTGTGGAGGAGAGATGAAGTAGAGGCTAGCCAAGGGAGTGGAAGGAGAGCAGAGGAGAAGAGTAGAAGAGTGGAGCGGGGGCTAGGAGTGTAGAGGGGAAGGGGAGTGGAATTGAGAGTAGGGGTGGAGAGAAGGAGAGGAGGATAAATAGTGTAGGCCAGCTTATGAAGGAAGGCACACAGGGAGGCAGCTAGAAGAGGTGATTATCGCCAGTCATCAAGGGCAGAAAAGGAGAGTGCAGTGGATGATGCCCATGCACAGTTAAGGGGGGACATTCTGAAAAAAAAGCACTGAGCCCCATATGGAGAACTTTTGGTACTCCTTAAGGCCATCTATAATAGGTCGCACATCATGGAGATAGCGAGGTAAAAAATTGGATAGAGGGTAAAAATGTAGAGAGATGGCTATGAAGTTAAGCAATGTGTCGAGAAAAATGTAAAGAGCATCAAGCTCCAGTATGTTGACTACGGGTCACGGTGATGGCAGAGAGCAACAGGTGGTGAGTGGTCCCTCGGTTGTGATGGCAGGAGCAGGATGTCTATCACATATTATATTTGTCCTGCTACGAGTCATCGTCACGCTGTTTGCGTGGTCCGTATGAATAGCGGGCTTAGCGATGAGCGCCGCAGGCGCTCATCGCCCGGCGAGCCTCGCGAAGCGAGGTGAGCCGTTAACCCGTAGAACTTTAGCGGGCTTAGCGATGAGCGCCGCAGGCGCTCATCGCCCAGCGAGCCTCGCGAAGCGAGGCGAGCCTGTGAGCGTAAGGGCCGTTGCTCACGCTTGCGGGCTCGCATAGCGAGCCCGCGGCCCTCGCGTAGCGAGGGCCGGCGGGCAAGGGCCTCAGTTGCTGGGATGGATCCCAGCAACTGAGGCCGTTGCTCACACTTGCGGGCTTGCATAGCGAGCCCGCGGCCCTCAGTTGCTGGGAGATGTCATCTACACCCGGGGACCCGCGCCAGACCCACAACCCACCACACAGGAGTCCACCAGCCACCTGGACAGGCCTCCGACACCCACGGAGGAGGCTGGGAACCCCGCCCCCAGGGACAGGGCCGAGCCCGACATCCAGGGCCCCCATGGCATGTTGAGCCTGCAGCCCTCGCATAGCGAGGGCTGCGGGCAAGGGCCTCAGTTGCTGGGATGAAGCGCCATCCCAGCAACTGAGGCCCTTGCCCGCAGCCCTCGCTGCCCGCAGCCCTTGGCCTCAGTTGCTGGGAGATGTCATGTACACCCGGGGACCCGCGCCAGGCCCACAACCCACCACACAGGAGTCCACCAGCCACCCGGACAGGCCTCCGACACCCACGGAGGAGGCTGGGAACCCCGCCCCCAGGGACATGGCCGAGCCCGACATCCAGGGCCCCCAGGACACAGTGAGGGTCATGAGGAAGACAGCAGAGGGAGAGGGGGGAAAGGGTGGAAAGAGAGGGAGGGAGAGGGGGGAAGAGACACAGGGGGTTAGAGAGGGGGGAAGATACACAGGGTGTTACAGAGGGGGGAAAGAGACACAGGAGAGGGAGTAGAGGGGGAAAAGACATAGGAGAGAGGGGAAAGACAGGGGAGGGAGAGGGGTGGAAGAGACACAGGGGAGAAAGAGGGGGAGGAAAGAGAAACAGGGGAGGGAGGGGAAAATACATAGCGGAGGGAGAGGGAAAAAAGAGACACAGGGGAGGGAGGAAAGAGACACAGGGGAGGAAGAGGGTGGGGAAAGAGACACCTGGGAGGGAAAGTAGGGGGAAATGACACACAAGGGAGGGAAAGGAGGGGGAAAGGAGACACAGCAGCACCCCACCACTAATGCTCCAGCAACATCAAAACAGATTGCCTGCTCTTCAACACAATGCTTCAAAATAGGTAAAGTATATTCATTTATTAATGTATTATATATTTAATTATTACACACCAAACAGCATTAGCTACCTTATAATTTCATTGCCGTCATTTTTTGACGGGCAAGTCGCTAGTTAATAATAATAATGATATGGTTGGATCACACCTACTAAGTTTAATGTGAGACCCAAAGTACATTTTGTCATGGTAGTGGACTGTGACCCCTAATGAGTCACAGCTGATAGCCATAAGGAAATGTGTATCAGGCCTCAAGTTGAAGATGTCAGCATGGAGACACTGACATTTTGTCTCAGTTAGCATGATCCCAGAATGTAGACTGTCACTGTGTTAGCCCTATTGGAATTAATTAGCTCAGAAAAATGAAAAATCAAAATAGATTTTTCATATAGGGCAACCTAAAGTTTCAGTAACAGAGAGGATTGACTTTAGCTAAAGATAACTCCATTTAAATAATTTAGAAGAAACTTTTTTCCCCATAATTACTTTGTAACTATAAAAGTTTAGAGCAAAGAAGCATACCCAAATAGCCAACAAAGTTGCAATATAAGTTACTATTTAGGGCAAAATTAGCTTGAAATACTAGAAATATGCCTTGGCACATATTGAATGGAGTGATAGACACAATACTAAATTAACATCAGATGAGAATAGTAAATATTGAACATAACTGAATACCAAGTAAACCTAAATACATTTTATTAGTATTTATTGTCCTTTATTATTTATAACGCGCCAACATATTCCGCAGCGCAATACAGGGGTTAGGTACAAGTATAAACAATACCCCACAATGAAAATAATGGAAGACCCTGTTATTGAGCTTTCAATCTGATATACACTGTGCTTTCCCTAAAGCACTTCACAAGATTAAAACTCGCAAAGTTACATTCTAAAGGGTATGGGTGAGGTACAGGAGAGTGAGAGATGCATAGTGAATGAAGAGGCTAAAGATGATAGGCTTTTTTGAAAAGATGTATTTTTAAAGAGATTTTGAAGGATCTGAAGCAGGAAGATAGTCTGGTGGTGCGAGGTAAAGAGTTCCAAAGAATAGGGGCACCACGTGAAAAGTCTTGAAGACGGGAGTGAGAGGAGGTGATGAGAGAGGAGAAGAAGGTCATTAGCAGAGCGAAGAGGGCGGGTGGGAGTGTATTTTGGGATGAGAGCAGAGATGTAGGAGGGTGCACTATTGTGGAGGGCTTTATATGTTAGGTCATGATTTTGAATTGTATTCTAGACGCTATGGGAAGCCAGTGGAGTGCCTGACAGAGAGGTGCTGCAGACACTGATCGTTTAGTATGGTAGATGAGTCTAGCGGATGCATTCAAAATGGATTGGAGTGGTGATAGGAAGGCCAGCAAGAAGAGTGTTGCAGTAATCGAGACGAGATATGACGAGAGCGTGAATAAGAATTTTAGTTGTGTCTTGTGTGAGGTAGTGGCGTATTTTGGATATGTTTTTTAGGTGAAAGTGACAAGATTTTGTGAGTGATTGGATGTGGGGAATGAAAGAGAGGGAAGGGTCCAGTAGGACCCCAAGACAGCGGGCCTGAGAGGTGGGAGTGATGATGGCATTGTCAACAGTGAGAGATATTTGCAGAGTGAAAGCTGTAGTAGAGGGTGGAAAGATAAGGAGCTCTGTCTTAGACAGTCCTTCACTCTTTAAACCTATTATATCTCTGCAAATAATTTGATTGATAAAACAGTTCAAAATTAACCTGACGTCACTTCAGTTAATAATAGTGCATTTTTGATAGACTCTATTTTATGATGTGCAACCTCTGTTTTTTAAATGCCAATTGTATTTTAACAAAAGGTCTTAACTGATCATTAATAAATATTACATTTTTTTGTCATGAAAGGTGTAGCTTCAATGTTGAACTCTAAGTTTTACCATCTATATTTAGGTTTCTTTAATTGAGCTCAGTGGCATCAATATACTTGGTCAAATGAAGTGATTCAACTGGACTCAATCAAAGAGTACCTGAATACATCAAAAGTTCTAAAGAATCACACATACATGCACAACATCATCAGAATATCTTGCAGGTTTGCATATGTACAATTCAGTTTAGACACATTACATTAAGACCAGTTTTAAAACATATTAAATAATATTATTCTCCAGGGTATACACATTGTATGTTTAGGCAGGTTTATGTTTGAGGGGAGTGTTAAAGGTGTTTGTAGGAAGGTGAATGTTAACCCTTGGGGTTGTGTATTGTAATATATACACGGAATACTAACAATTGACAAGTGTACCGACGAGACTTCAAGTGACCCGATATGAACAGTTGGATGTTATCAAATAAGGGTTTTGTTGAGTTCCATGTGTAGTCATACCTCATATTGTCTGGGGTCTTTCAAGGTGAGAGTCGTATCAAAATTCAGACTTTTATAAACCTTAAGAATAACCAATTAATCTGCACCAGGGGCTTGTGTACCTTCTTCCCCCTCCTTCTTTTTGTGTACTGTACATGTTTATATTTTTAGCTTTGGTTGTGTCGCAGTGCTTAATAACGTGAACACATTTTTACATTTATGTTGTGAAGAATTGTTCCATGCATTATTTGTTGTGGACTACTGAAATTGCTATTTTAGGCTTTGTCATGGGTAGAAAAAGAGTTATGTGAGGACTTACAAGTTTCCCCAGGGTGTTTTCCACCCTAAATCAAAAATTGTAAAGTTAGAGGGGATATAATACAAACAAAATTTTATTATTTATTTTTCAAACAGCGACGAATAAAATGAGTTAAAAAGCTAGGGTATTTAAAAAAAGGGCAAATGTATGGAGTACAGCAATCCAATTAGCATACAGAAATTCTGTGTTATAGATATCCTCCAATTGGAGGGCTGCTGATATTCCAACCTTCAGTCAAAGTTATATCATTCAAATGGTCAATCCATATGTTTTCATGTGCTAGCCCATTGGGATATAAGTGTATCAATGAAGCTATACTATCAGTAAGCTTATAATAAATGGTATTGAGTTGACTTGCTTAATAAATAAATTGTCCCAAAAGTGACATCTTTGGATCTAACTATGAATGCCTCATAGAATTTCAAGAGTCCTGTGGAGATATGTATGGCACACATTCATACAGGCAAACACAATGAAGTCCATGTACTAGATAGCAATAAATACTTGGTGCTTAAGTCTCCCAGGAACAGACTGTCAGTTAATCAGGTCCAAAGTAAATCTAGGGCAGAATTCGTTAGATCCAGAGCCTAAACGGGGAATATGAGGGACATTAAGCTAGGCCATAAACTCTAAACGCCCGCGGGCTGCACTATCATTGACTTCCGGGTCTGTACTGCGCATGCGCACGTCTGCGTGATGACGTACTCTGCGTGGCCTTAAAATGAGTTAAAAAGCTAGGGTATTTAAAAAAAGGGCAAATGTATGGAGTACAGCAATCCAATTAGCATACAGAAATTCTGTGTTATAGATATCCTCCAATTGGAGGGCTGCTGATATTCCAACCTTCAGTCAAAGTTATATCATTCAAATGGTCAATCCATATGTTTTCATGTTTTCATACTGAAGCAGAGCATGATCCCCTCCCTTCGGAGACTGGGCCGCTAAAGAAGCTGAAGGTAAGCGTGATGGACTGGCCAAGCATGTCTCCAAATCTAAACCCTATCGGGCATCTGTGGGGCATCCTCAAATGGAAGGTGGGGGAGTGCAAGATCTCTAACATCCACCAGCTCTGTGATGTCATCATGGAGGAGTGAAAGAGGACTCTAGTGGCAACCTGTGAAGCTCTGGTGAACTCCGTGCCCATGAGGGTTAAGGCAGTACTGGAAAATAATGGTGGCCACACAAAATATTGCCCCTTTGGGCCCAATTTGGACATTTCCACTTAGGGGTGTACTCACTTTTGTTGCCAACAGTTTAGACATTAATAGCTGTGTGTTGAATTATTTTAAGGGGACAGCAAATTTACACTGTTATACAGGCTGTACACTTACTACTTTACATTGTAGCAGAGTGTAATTTCTTCAGTGTTGTCACATGAAAAGATATAATAAAATATTTACAAAATGTGTACTAACTTTTGTGAGATATTGTATGTGTCACATTAAAGTAATAATGGAACATTTGCTGTGACTCCTAAAGAAAATGAACACTAAAGCAGGCAGGAATAGTGCAGAAGCAATTTGCTTAGGCAGGTTTAGCCTGGCTGGGGAATTGAATACACTAAGGGCCCTATTCAATTGTCCAAGTCACAACAAAATATTTCTGTCATTCAAATGGATACATTTACTTACTCGCATTCCATTTGCGAGTCTTACTTCTAAATACTAATTAATTCTAGTTTAATCTCCATGTTTTATTAACGTCATGACGGTCTCATTTACCATTGACCCTCTCTAAACAGTAACTTATGGGTTTGCTTATATATTGTCAGATCATATGTTCACGCCCCCTGAAAGATACAAACGGAGGCATGGGTTGCATGTGGAGGCCGTGATTCCGTAATTGCGGGCTTGAGTCAATTGAATACATCTAGATTTTTAGAAAACTTTTAACCCACAGCCAAAACATCCGTTTCCATGTAATTACGGGCTTGCCATTGAATAGGGCCCTAAGAACTGATTTTACATGTGTTTGAAATACAAATTATTTTTGGGCCACAGCGAGAGATAGCAAATCTTAGAGATAATACATAGACTTTTAGCAAGGGTCATGTAAAGGAGATTTTGAAAAAACTGCACATAGAGCAGGGAGCATGCTATAGATAACAATCACATGGAAATTATTACATTTTTGTTTTTTTTTAAAAGCACCATGTAATAGCAATGTTATTTTTAATGTGTGCTTTTTAAATGTAAAAAGTTAGTGAGGGCCATGCAATCAAGGTAACATTCCTTATCTTTAGAAGTTTATTTATTTGACCAATAAAGAAAAATACTTCTGGTCATGTGAGCAGGAAGAAAGTTGGTGTCCCATTCAGACTAAACCAAAAACACATATTTTGCCTATCAAAAATATGTGAAGAAATAAACATTATAAAATGTTTAGTGTAAGATGATAGTTTGTTTTGATGCAAATGTGTATCATCTAGCAAGCAGCACATGCCATCCAACTCTACACGTCTGTACCAAGTGTTTTTTTATAGCATTTGAGATTATTTTAGTAATGTGGTGAAAAGAGTTCAAATCATCTTAGTACCTACATATATTTATATGGTGTTGATTCTTTTCATGGGATCTCTAATGTCAGATGGATTCTGGCATTGTTTTGTGTCCTCAGATAGTGACTGCAGCCATGAAATTATGCTTCTGGGGAGGAAAGATATAGCAAGTCTGGATAAACTATTACAAATTAAAGATATATCACTATCATCAAAGGTCTGTATAGTTGAAACTATGGTATTCCCAGTTGAAACATACAGATGTAAGAGCTGGACCATAAAGAAGGCTGAGCGCTGTAGAATTGATGCCTTTGAATTGTGGTGTTGAAGAAAACTGCCTAGAGTTCATTGGACTGCAGGATCCATGACACAGGAAACCAAGACAAACCTTCACTGAAGGCTTTGAACATGAGGTTAAAGCTCAAACATTTTGGTCTATTATGAGAAGACAGGCTTATCTAGAGAAGAAAGGGGAGATGGATATGGGCATTAAAGCAAAGAACATGATGAGCTTGATGGATCTCAGAGGGGCAGTGGTTGACAGATGTGTCTGGTGTGCTGTAAATCTCAGGGTCATAGAGAGCTGAACATGACTGAATGACTGTGTGTGTTTGTGAGGGGGGTCAGTAAATAAATATCCTGACATGTATTTCCACCCTAGCTCCTACTAGCCTGATGGGTTCCAGAAGGTGCTATGGACATGTTAGAGGAAGATTTCACATAGGTAGCAATCAGTGGGATTATTGTGACCTTTTAGCAGGCATTTTTAAAAGGAGTTGGACATGTTAAGTCAGAATAGCAATGTGAAAAAGGAGAAGGAAATTATCTTTAATTTGGATTGGATAGAGTTTACCCATTTGGACTAAGTGATTGAGCCAACCCTTCTCTCAGAAAATGTGAACCAGGATCTGAAATAGCAGTCAATGCTGATTTTAGAAATCAGTGCAAGTAATCTGAAAATGTAAATTATTACATATGTACAACCTTGTAGTGTCCATTATGAGAATATATTGTACATTTTTTTTTTATAAAACTGTGGCATATTGCTTATGCATAATTATGACTTTACATTTTTAAATAATAGTACTCATTTTATAATTTGTTTTGATCACAATTCATTTTTTTTTGCAAAGAAAGCTTTATAATTTGAAAAGAATGATTATATTTATTTTTATGAAGCTAGTGCATTTTTCTACCATGGTATTTTGGGTGAGGCTGTTTCTGCCAACTTTTGTAAGCATCTATAGACTAATGGTGGTTTACAATAGCTCAGCTTTTTGACAATTATACATTTTGACAATGACAATGACTTACAGTACAAAGAGCTTGAAACAATGTGTCACTGAGAGTATGCCTGAAGAATTATTAAACATGAATCATCCATGGGTACCTACTCAAAAGTAATTAGTGGAATGTAATTAGCATCTAATTATACTTTATGATAAATGAATACGCTTTGAATAATTTCTATTATCCAAAGACAACAGCAGACCTGTGGTAATTGGCGGGTAGAACTAAAACAATATAGCATCTTTTGTTAATTTGTAATTTGATTGGATTTATGCACACAGAATTTGCATTGAAATACAAAATGTGTTTATTATTATAACAAGAAAAAAGATACAGTATAAAATAACTAAAGAGAATTGAAATGTACTTTAATGGACATTTGATATTGAAATATAAGTAAAAGCTTTTTCCTTGCATAAAAAAAAACATTTTTAGTTTGACTTACTGAGTGATTCATGTGCAATTTCCACAATGCTTTTTTGAGAACTGTAGATGTGCTTTTTTGAATGACTAAAGCTGCTTTGTAGTTAGCATCTGTTGAAATTACCAAGAGGGCATTCCAAATAATTGAGCATGTGTGCATTCTTGGGCATTATACATGACCAGCTGTTTTAAATTCTTTTTTATATTTTGTGTAACCTCCTGTCAAATAACAGTATTAGGGATTACATCAAATAAAGGAAATATGGGCTGATAGGAAAAACATTAATTTACATGTTAACTTATTTCATGATAATTGTGATTGTTAATGATGATTGTATTGTATACTAATCTATGCCTGTTAATTTCAGTTAAACTGGATTAAAATAGGAAGCAGACATACATACATTGTATAAACTGCAACAACTAAGCAAAAAGTTTGGCTTTTACACAAAGTAGGAACCAAGAATTTGAACAGAATATTGCACCTGCTGTTTTTTTTCAATATGGTAGCCCTTCATGTATTTTTTATATATATGAATATCGTTCTGCTATTCAAGGCTGTAATAATTAGTACAATAAATACATACGGTAAGTTAAATATTTTTTCTCATATGTGCATATGTCTTTCAGATGCCAGTCTGTGTAAGGAATTATCAAAAAAGCACATTTCATGCAATGTAGCATAAAAGGATATTTGTAACTCAAATGTAAAAGTCATGTACAAAAATGATTGTTCCAATGGCCTTGTAAAGTGATGTTGGCTATGAAAAGATCTCACTTTCCTAAAGATATTGTATGCATACTCTGGAGCACAGCACAAAGTGCCGATTTACAAGTATTTTCAGTCTGTCATTTGTACTGCCAAACATTTTACAAATTAGTAGCTCATGGCCTGTTCCAATAGCACTTTTCATCTCCAGCATGTCCAATTTGCTTTCAGACTTTACTGGAAGCCAAATCATGCTTTGTGATGCTTTGATCATGTCAGTCATTTTGAGTAATGTGCATCATTGCTTTCCATTTCTTAATTTAAGATTTATTTTTGGCAGCCTGTAATGTACTATTGTGTAATCAGCAGCAGAAATGTGCCCATTCACTTCCACAAACCAAGACACGTTTTATATAGTGAATTTATCTACTATATCATATCTAAAAGAACACTGTGGTCAAATATTTAAAATACACTATTTTGAAGAGCTACATGTGAAAACAGGCCAAATGTATTTCAAATAGAAAACAAAATAATTCACATAGTACTTTTCATATTAAATGATGATGCTGTGGGATCACACAGTTTGATTTCTTCTGATCAATCTTGAGGTGGGAAACTTTGGAAATGGGAATGGTTGCATTTGGGCATTAACAATAAGTTATAGTAAAATAGTTTTAAACAATGTGTCAGAGGTTTCAGTAGCAGTTTACAATCCTCCTTCTGAGAAACAGGATTATTGATGTGTCTGTAGTACTGAAAACATTGGTATAAAAGATAGAAATGCAAAACAGAGCTGCAGAAAGATGAAACAGGAAAGTCATAAAAATCAGATCACAGAGGAAATATAATTTCACAATGTTTGACCTTTGTTTTGATTCCTGAGTTTTCACCAAACAGATCTAGAACTCTTTACTTAGGAACGTCTTTTTAGAACTGAGGACACTGAAATATGTCTCCTGACTGAAATTCACTTCTCTTAAAAACAAAATATAATTAAAAGGCTACAATAATTTGGGAAAACTATGTCACAAACTAAACACATGTAGCTATGCAATTCATGAGCATAAATTTATGTTTAGAAACAATCTTGATTTTTGAAGACACTGCCAGGCTCCCACAATTCCTGAGAATGTAGACTTATCAATCGGTGGATGAAGGGGGATTTTTATATCATTGAAGACTTTATACCTACCCATTCCCTGCACATGCTCAGAAGCAGAAAATCACAAGGTTAATTTCCAAGTTTTGCTCCTGCAGAGAAGTGGATGATATTCTCAGCTTTCCACAAAGTATCATGGATGCCACCAGTGAATGGCAAAGGTATCAACTAGGTTTATGGCCTTTTACTTGCCTAATTATGCTCTTAGTAAGACTCACATTTGCATAGCCATATTTTTGTTTTGAATATAGAGTGGTCATTTAAACAACTACTGTTTGGATTCTAGTTAGCTAGATAGATACGCAAAAAAACTGACAGAGAGACATAAACAGATATGCACTCAAACAAGTAAAAAAGACAATATCATTTAATATAGTTGCTGAGAAACTATGCAATAGATTATTTTGCACACATAGCTATAGACATAGCTGTCTATCAACACTTACCCAGAATGGACAGAAGATCATAAAAGGACACTTTCTGCATTAAAAGCCTTGGGCAAAACAAAGTGATGTTAATTTACTGATGGCAGTTAACTAACAGTTGTCAGGGTGCCTGGAAACAGACCAGCAGACTGTTGACTTAATTATGCCAGAAGACAGAGCCAACATTTAGAGCTGTGAAAAATGGCAATTTTCACACTATTCCTTTTTCTTTATACACAGCCTAAATTTGCTGATATAAGTTATTAAGTCCATTAAAATCTACAGTTACCTTTGCCAACAAAACAGCTCTATTATACTTAAATTAATATATTAAACTAAGCTTATTTGTTATTACACAATTTTTAAAAATAAAGTCCTATGTAAAGCCAGAAACTAATTGATAGCTGATTAAATTATATATAAAAATAAGAAGCATGCATATTTACAGAATTGAAGAACACATATTTTATTGTTCACTTTATGAAACCTGAACTTGTATTTATATAAAAAACTTTATTAACCATACTGTTTGAGATAATTCCTGAAAAGCATTAATTTGCTTTCAGAAACTGCAGAAACCTGCTGTAATCCATGAAAGGCACATTACATTATGAGTAAAAACTGCAATTAATATTATCAGTCCATCTTTTGGGGTATTATACAACTGAATAACATGAGCAAGTAATATAACAAATGGAAATGTTTTGCCTGAAAGCAAATTTAAGCTATCCTCTGAAAAGCTATACTCTAAATAATATGTAGTCCAGTAGTAGTCCAATATGTTATATACAATAAGAGGATATATGAAATTTAAATAATTCTTCACTTAAAATAAATCTTATAGAAAACACCTATAAAACATTAATGAGATGGTATCTTACTCTAGTAAGATTACAAAAATTAAACCCATCATTTAATGATAAATGCTTCAGATGCTGTGATGTAGCTGGAACTTTAAAACAGGCTCTATGGGAACATCATAAAATCTCACAACTATGGGAAGAAACATATTCAATATTAGAAACACTGATATGATTCTTTTACCTAAAATCCAGAAGATGCATTATTTGGATTACCAATATCAAATATATCAAAAGACTCTTTCCCACCTCTCTCCCTCCCTGTGTCTCTTTCCCCCTGTCCATCCCCTGTGTCTCTTCCCCCCTCTCCCTCCCCTGTGTTTCTTACCCCTCTCTCCCTCCCCTGTGTCTCTCCCACCCCCCTCCCCTGTGTATCTTTCCCCTCTCTCCCTCCCCTGTGTCTCTTTCCCCCCTCTCCCTCCCCTGTGTCTCTTCCCCCCTCCCTCCCCTGTGTCTCTTCCCCCCTTCCTCCCCTGTGTCTCTTTTCCCCCTCTCCCTCCCCTGTGTCTCTTTCCCCCCTCTCCCTCCCCTGTGTCTCTTTCCCCCCTCTCCCTCCCCTGTGTCTTTCCCTCCCCTCTCCCTCCCCTGTGAATCTTCCACACCTCTCTCTCCTCTGTGTCTGTTTTCCCCCTCTCCCTCCCCTGTGTCTGTACCCCCCACTCCCTCCCCTGTGACTGTTTCACCCTCTCCCTCCCCTGTGTCTGTCTACCTAAAATCCAGAAGATGCATTATTTGGATTACCAATATCAAATATATCAAAAGACTCTTTCCCACCTCTCTCCCTCCCCTGTGTCTCTTTCCCCCTCTCCATCCCCTGTGTCTCTTCCCCTCTCCCTCCCCTGTGTTTCTTACCCCTCTCTCCCTCCCCTGTGTCTCTCCCACCCCTCTCTCCCCTGTGTCTATTTCCCCCTCTCCCTTCCCTGTGTCTCTTTCCCCCCTCCCTCCCCTGTGTCTTTACCCCCCCCACTCCCTCCCCTGTGACTGTTCCACCCTCCCCCTCTCCCTCCTTGTGTCTCTTTTCCCCCTCTCCCTCCCCTGTGTCTCTTTCCCCCTCTCCCTCCCCTGTGTCGTTCCCTCCCCTCTCCCTCCCCTGTGCCTCTTCCACACCTCTCCCTCCTCTGTGTCTGTTTTCCACCTCTCCCTCCCCTGTGTCTGTACCCCCCCACTCCCTCCCCTGTGACTGTTCCACCCTCTCCCTCCCCTGTGTCTGCCCCCTCTCCCTCCCCTTTGTCTGTTTGCCCTCCTCTCCCTCCCCTGTGTCCCCCTCTCTAATTAGCCCCCCTCTCCCCTCACTTACCTTCATCACTTGCTCCTTCTGCTATCCATCGTGTCTTCTGGCTGTGTCGGGACCCGGCATATGCTAATGACATGACACGCATGTGATGTCACATCATTAGCATATGCCGGGTCCCGACACAGACGGAAGACGCGATGGAGAGCAGAAGGAGCAGCTGATGAAGGTAAGTGAGAGGAGGGGGGGGGGTAATTGAAGAGGGGGAAAGGGATGAGGATGGAGGAGGAGGATGAGGGGAAGGAGGGAGGAGACACTGGGGGTGATACCTCTCTCCCTCTCTCCTCACTTACCTTCATCAGCTGCTCCTTCTGCTCTCCATTGTGTCTTCCGGCTGCATCCATCCGGCATATGCTAATGACGTGTCGCACATGTAACGTCATGTCATTAGCCGGAAGATGCGATGGAGAGCAGAGAGCAGCTGATGAAGGTAAGTGAGGGGAGAGGGACAGGGGGGATAATTGGAGAGGGGGAAAGGGATGAGGAGGGAGGATGAGGGGAAGGAGGGAGGGAGGAGACACTGGGGGTGATGCGAGCCACGGGGGCCTCGCGATGAGCGTCTCCGGCGCTCATCATGAGCCCTGCAATGAGCACCTTTGGAGCTCATTGCAGCCCCCATCTACTGGCAGGAACTGCCTTCGACCCTCCTTGCCAGCAACAGCGGGCTCGCTGTGCAAGCTCACAGCGTTACCAACAACCAGCAATGCTCACAGCTTTATATGTGAGTAGCAACTTGCCGGTCAAAAAATGAAGGGCAATGAGATGTGTATGTTTGTAAATTTGTTTAGTTAGTAATATACGTATTTGAGACTCGTAAGCTTTTAGTTATGTCAAAATAAGTACAATTCTTATATTAAATATGTTTATTTTTTAAACATTTTCTTTTCTTGTTGAGTAACTGGAAAGGCAAACAGTAAAAACCCTCTTTGAAACGTAGCCAATTGTATCAAAGTGGGAAAAAAAGGAATTCCTTCCTGACCCTATTAACTGGCGATCAGATTACTCCCTGGATTAATGTTTAACATGAAATACAACATTTACATTGTGCCTAAAAACGTGCTTGGGCTCTTAATATGAACTTTGTAATATGTCTAAGTAAGGAACTTTCAAATATTTTTTGTGAAACTTGAACTTTCTTATCTGTCTAAGTAAGGAAGTTTAAAGTATTTTTTGTCAAACTTCTAACGTTATAAACAGTAACATAGTTAATTAACATTTGAACAGAATTTTCTGAAATAATGCAAGGCAAGTGTTTTGTGGGGCTAATCATGCATAAACAGTCCTTTTATGAATTATAACTGAATTATTTATTATTGGTAGTTTTCAATGGTTGACCGTTGTTTGTAGTAATTGTTTAAAATGGCATATAGAGTTTCCTCTGTGGAAAAGTGGTTCTCTAAAAAGAGAACGCGACACCTAAAAGATCGTCCGCGATGTGTAACCACTGTTCTCTATGTGTTTTGCCATTTTATGCAGTTTAATATGGAAATATTGGTGGTATAAAAATACGGTAATTTGAGTGCTGTAAAAATGAATTTTTTAAAGAAAGGCACGGTTGTCTGTAATTTTTCAGAATTGTTTGTGGTTAGATTGTGCTTGAGTTGATTTGATGGTTTTGTTTTAAATTTGTTTGGCATGGGTTTTGTTTTTTCATTGAAAGTTACAGTACATCATAGTAGACAATGTTTTTAGTAAAAATGCGTCCATACTTTAATAAATCACCTTGACTTTCATTGTTTACAATGTAAAATTTAATAGCCTGTGGATTATTGCACAACGTACAATTGGCCATGTGCAAATACTGGTTGTTCTAAGAAAATACCCACAGATTTGAAAGTTTGTCCTTGTGATTTATTAATGGTCATTAGAGATGTCGCGAATAGTTCGCCGGCGGACTGTTCCCGGCGAACATAGCATATTCGCATTCTCGGCGAACTGCGAACATATGCGATGTTTGATCCGCCCCCTATACTTTATCATTGAGCAAACTTTGACCCTGCACCTCACAGTCAGCAGACACATTCCAGCCAATCAGCATCATACCCTGCCATCCAGACCCTTCTACCTCATGGACAGCAGCCATTTTGGAATCATAACTAACTTGCAGTCTTACTGAGAGGAGGGAGAGTGTAGGTGATGCTGATTGAATAGGGAAATCAATAGCTAGGCAAGCTTATTCAGTGTCCAGTGCAGTGCTGAAGGACTCGTCAGATCTCTGTTGTAAACACAGCACCCCAAAAAGCCCTTTTTAGGGCTATAACATCATTTTTTTTTCTGTCTAATCTAACTTCATTTGCCTGTCTCCCTGCTAGCCCCTGCTAGCAAGTGTGTGTGTCAGGCTCACAGCTTATACTGTGTGTGCACAGTGCAACCAATAAAATCTTGTTAACTAGTTGTCTACTTTTAAAAAACCAAAACTTTTATTTTGTTAAATCTTAGTTCATTTGCCTCACCGCCAATCTAAGTTAATTTGCCTGACCGCTAGCCAGTGTGTGTGTCAGGTTTACAAGTATTGTACCAAGTTCAACCAATCCAATCTAGTGGTGTACCTGCAGTCTACATTTAAAAAAACAATAATTTTATTTTCTTAAATCTACGTTCATTTGCCTGACCGCCAATCTAAGTTAATTTGCCTGACAACTAGCCAGTGTGTGTGTCAGGCTTACAAGTACTGTGCCAGAGAGCATGTTGTGTGCATGCTTGAGCTCCAAACAAAAGGCTTTTTAGGGTCTTAGTCCCTCAAATACAAGTTTTATTTTAACACCTTTCTGTTAATAAGCACTTTGTGCACGGTGTTGTTCATTTTTGGGAGTTTTTGTGGATTTTTTCTTAGTTTAATTTAAGTTTTAGTTTTCTGGGGGTCAGGCTCAAATCTCTATCCCAGGAGAGTGAGCTGTCTCCTGGATACTTTGCCACACCCCTCCCTTAGCACTTTACCTTCACTCCTGAAACTTTTTTTTACTTTGACTTTTTTTTTTAAGTTTTTCAGGTTTTGTTAAAGTTTTGTTTGTTTGGTGTTGGGTTTTATGTTTTGGGGGGAGAGAAGACAAGTAACATCTTTGTAGGCAGTGGGGGGCAAAACAAGTTTTGTTTAAAAGGCTTTTTTTCACATCTGACACAGAGACACAGAGGGGTTAAAAAGCCTCTGTGTTCTCTGTGTTGTTGCAATTAGCAACACCTTGCAACAGGCCATTAACCCTTCCACTGCCAAGCATCATCTCTCTCTCTCCCTTAGTTTTGTCTCCCTTAGTTTTGTCTTTTTGATTCTTTTTCACACTTTTATATTTTTAAAAAAAGAAAACAGTAAAAAATCATAAAACAAAAAATAAAAATAAATAAAACAAATAATCTAAAAAAAAAAAAGGGTTTAAACATGAGGGATAAGACCACTAAGAAGCCTCAGGGGTCAAAAGGGGGAATAATGGCCCCTGAAAATCCTGGCTGCAGCACTGCACAGCATAGGCACCAGGCAGATAAGGCAGCCCCAGCTCCTGGTGGTTCTGCCAGCAGACCTACCCCTGTGGCTAATACCTGGTCACAGGTGGTTTCTGCTGGCCTCAGTAATACCACCGCTGGGGCTGAGGGGCAGATCACCAGGAAGCATGGGGTTAAATGTCAGATGTCTGGGGTCTACAGCGTTGATATCTATCTGCGTGCTGCAGCTAATGTCATCAGCCCCTCTGTTATAGTAGCAGCCAGCAAAATGTACGGGAAAGCAGTTTTCTTTACCCGTACGCTGGCTGCTGCTCACATTCTTGTACAGAGAGGCATCACAGTGGGGGGATTATATGTCCCAATAGAACCCCTGGAAGGGTTGGGCACAAAAGTAACACTCTCTAATGTGCCCCCCTTCCTACCAGACTCCCTCCTGCGCCCCCACCTGCTAACCCTAGGGGAAGTAAAAACACCATTTATTAAAATTCCCCTGGGGTGCAGAGAGAGAGCACTACGTCATGTGCTCTCTTTCAAGAGGCAGGTACAAATGTGCCTGCCTCAGGGCGCAGAAAACATTGAGGGGTCTTTTGGGGTTCCATTTGAGGGGGTGCTCTACAGGATTTTTTACAGCACTACGGAGGTGCAGTGCTATCATTGCAAGGGGTTGGGGCATACACGTAGGAATTGTCCTAATGAAAAGCATCATGCCCCAGCCCCAGCAAATGGCACCTCCGTCAGTACAGCACCCATCCCCGCTGAGCCCATAACAGCGGGGACCTCAAGGGTCATAGCCCCCCCACAGAGCTCAGGCAAGGAGGCCGTTCCTCAAGCCACCACCACGGCCTCCAAACCCCCTTCTTCCCCAAAAAAGCCATCTGTGTCTGTGGTCTCCAGCAAGACTGCAGACACGGGGAAAAAGGGGAAGAATGTCACCGGTCCTCCCAGTGTCACAGCTGCATCTCCCAAGTCCCAATCTGCCCCCACCATAATTACATCAGTTAGTGTCGGGGCACAGTGTAAGCAGAGGGATAATAAGCCCTCTGCAGGGGAGGCAGCTAGTGGCAGCTCCTCTTCCAGGAGTGACATCCCCAGGAAGAGGAAGCATAAAACCAACAGGGAGGTTGCTGATAAGTGGGAAGTGCTCTATAGTGGAGCACCTCCCTCTAAAAGCAAGAAGAGGAACAAAACATCTCCTCCTCATCCGGTGACATTGTCTGGCCCGGTTATTAAGCTCAGCCAGCCGGTGCCAGACCACACATCTCTCTCTCCAGACCATATAGGGGTTAATGTGGAAAAGGGTCTGGAGGAAAAGCAGGGGCAAGAGGGTCTCCCAAGTGAGGCAGGGGTAGACAAGAAAGATCAGGTTCTGCCTCTGGCCTTTGAGGGGGGTCCCAACAAAGCCCCTGCTGAATGGGTAGTCAGTGTCCCTGAGGTGCTGAGCTTCAAGGGCACCAGTAAGTCTCCTTCTCCAGTGTCACTCTCTAGTGACGTACCTCGGGCTTTGTTAGAGCCCCAGGCCGAGTCACTACTGGAGGGGGGGAATATAGGCATGACCCCCATTCAGGACTCCATGGATTTGTCTGTCAGGGGGGATGTGGCACAAGGGGAAGTGGAAATGGGGGAGGGTGATAAAACAGGTTTTCCTGTTAACATCATGGGAGAGCCTGTCTACCCTCCTCAGCCGTCCACTGACCCTAACATCGGTGCCATCCAAGCTGAGCAAGCAGCGGTGGAACTGGCAGAGGAGGCATATAAAGCCTCCAAGACTTCCAGTAAGAAAGCCATGCCAGCCACTGCTGTCCAGCCAGCTACCCCTGAATGCACTCCTGAAGCTACAGAGGTGCAGCAGCAATCCTAGGGTCCATTATTTACCTTGAAGTTTGCTAAAGGGACTCCTTCTGTATCATCTAAGAGGGGGTCCCTGAGAATAAAGCTGAGGAAACTGACTCCAGCCAGGGAGGATGGAGTAAAAGCCCTCAGCCAAGAGGAGCCCAGGGGTGACCCACTAGAAGGAACATCAGATTCTGGGTGGGTTATCCCTGTCAAGGAAATAGATCTATTCCTTGAGAGCACCCTTCATGGACAAAAGAAAAGGAAGGTGCGGCTGGCCTTGGAGAGGTGGAAGAATATGTCGTTTATTCTCCACTCTCTCCAGCAATATCTAGTGGTCAGCACTAGGGCCAAGAATTCTGGGACTGCGGAGCATCTACGCGTCCGGAAATTCTATAAAATGTGCGTGTCCTATCAGCAGTCTCAAGGGTCTGAGGAACGCACAATTCCTGACACGCAGTAATGGCTTTGCACATCAGCACGCTAAATACCAATGGCTGTCAAGACAGTTTCCGCAGGTTCCAGGTACTCTCCTATTTATATCAGGGAGGGTACTCTGTGAGCTTCCTGCAGGAAACTCACACCACTCCAGAGGTTGAGGCCTCGTGGCAACTGGAGTGGAGAGGCAGGGTCTTCTTCAGCCACTTCACATCGGCGTCATGTGGAGTGGTGACCCTGTTCTCAGAGTCTTTTCAGCCAGAGCTGCTGCTTTTGAAAGCTGTTATCCCAGGCCGTCTAATCCACCTCCAGGTCCGAGAGCAGGGTAGCATCATTAACCTAGTTAATATATATGCCCCTGCTGGAGGGCCCGAGAGAGTGAGGTTCCTCGCCAGACTGTCCCAGTTTTTGGAGATGGTTGACGCAGATGAGTGTTTGGTACTCGGGGGGTGATTTCAACTGCACCCTCGACGCTCTGGACCGGAATAGTCCAGAGCCGTACCCGCCTTCTGCGTCAGCCCTGCGGGAGATCATCGCCCGCTTCTCCCTGGAGGACATCTGGCGAGAGCAGAACCCAGGGGCATCAGACGGTTTCACCTACGTCAGGGTGAGAGCCGGTCTGGTGTCCCACTCCCGGATCGACAGACTATATATATCTAGTCACTATATGTCACGAGTCGGTTCTTGTGCCATTAGGCTGGCTCCGTTCACAGACCACAACTGTGTGTCTGTGACGGTGGCGCTAACGCCAACAGCGCCACGAGCCGCCTATTGGCACTTCAACAATGCTTTGTTGAAGGACCAGGGGCTCGTGACATTGATCCGGGAGTTTTGGACGGACTGGAGGGGTTGCAAGGGAGACTTTGCCACGTTAAAACTGTGGTGGGACGTGGGCAAGGTTCATTTGCGACTTCTGTGTCAGGAATATACCAAGGGTGCGAGTGGGCAGCGCGAAGCTGAGTTGGAGTCACTCCACCAGGCCAAGGGGGCATACGTGCGCAGCCGCTTAGGTTTTCTCAAAGATCTAGACCGCGGCTCGCGCCTCTTCTACTCACTGGAGAAAAATGGGGGTAACAGTAGGCACATCACCTGTCTTCTAGATGAAGACAGTGCCCACCTTACAGATCCGGAGAGTATCCGGGATAGAGCCCGGAACTTTTATAAAGATCTTTACTCTCCGGATCCCATTTCTCCAGACGCCTGCAGGGTGCTATGGGAGGGGCTCCCCACAGTCAGTGCGGGTGTAAGAGAGCGGCTTGATACACCACTATCTTTTCAAGAGCTCTCTGAAGCCCTCCGTGCCATGTCCTGTGAGAAGTCTCCAGGACCTGAAGGACTGACTGTAGAGTTTTTCCAATTTTTCTGGGAGACTCTGGGACCTGATTTCCATCTGGTCCTTGGGGAAGCCCTGGAGACCGGGGAGATGCCCCTGTCTTGTCGCAGGGCAGTACTTGCCCTGCTGCCCAAAAAGGGGGATCTCCGGCCTATTAAGAACTGGCGACCGGTCTCTCTGCTCAGCACAGACTACAAGATTGTAGCTAAAGCCATCTCGCTTAGACTTGGGTCTGTGCTGGCAGAATTGGTTCACCCTGACCAGTCCTATGCGATCCCGGGCCGGACTATCTTTGATAGTATCTTTCTGGTCCGGGATCTATTGCATTATTCTCGCAGGACTGGTCTGTCACTCGCCTTTCTCTCTTTAAATCAAGAGAAGGCGTTTGACAGGGTGGACCATGGTTACATCATAGCCACTCTGCAAGCGTACGGCTTTGGACCACAGTTTGTGGGCTTTATAAGAACGCTGTACGCCTCTGCAGAGTGTTTACTTAAAATCAATTGGTCCCTAACAGCACCTTTGGTATTTGGACGAGGGGTGCGTCAAGGATGTCCCTTGTCTGGACAGTTATATGCACTGGCCATCGAGCCTTTCCTCTGCCTACTGAGGAAAAGGCTCACAGGGCTGGTGCTAAAAGATCCAGACATGCGGATTGTCCTTTCAGCTTATGCTGACGATGTGCTCCTCGTGGCCCAGGATCCAGTTGATCTTGAGCTGGTAAAACAGTGCCAGGAGGTATATTCAGCTGCCTCCTCCGCTCAGATCAACTGGTCCAAATGCACAGGCCTTTTAGAGGGTAATTTACAGGTAAACTCTTTGCCTCCCACGTTTCGTGACATCACGTGGGAGGCAGATGTCATTAAATATCTGGGGGTCTACCTGTCCGCTGCGGACGCTTCCGTCCCAGACACTGGAGGGAGTTAGAGGGCAGTGTCCTCTCTCGTCTGGGACGATGGAGGGGTCTAGCAAAAATGCTTTCCCTTAAGGGGCGGACTCTAGTGGTGAATCAGCTGGTGGCTTCTCAGATCTGGCACCGGCTGATTTGTCTGAGTCCGACCCCCGAGTTTTGTCACCAATATCCAGAGGAATTTGTTAGATTTCCTCTGGATGGGAAGGCATTGGGTCTCTGCAGGGGTGGCAAGTCTGCCTTTGGTGGAGGGTGGACAGGGAGTAGTTTGTGTGTGCTCCCAGTTGTCCACCTTCCGCCTTCAGTACCTGCAGAGATACTTATATGCAGATCCCTCTCGGCAGTGGTGCGCACTGGCATCCAGCTTTTATCGCCAGTTGCGCAACCTGGGGTATGACCGGCAATTATTTCTGATCAGGCCCGAGGGGTTTGGAAAAGACCTCTCTGTGTTGCCGGCATACTACCAGGAAACCCTCAAGGCCTGGAGCATGGTCTCCGTGACCAGGCAGGGCGTGCCTTTGGGGGATGAAATATTCACGGAGCCCCTGCTATTTAATCCAGCAGTGGGGGCTCCAATGTTACAGTCCCCCAGTATCATCCGCCGCCATAGTCATGCACGGATGACCCGAGTCGGGGATCTCTTGGAATACGGGGGTTCTGATTGGGTGTCACCCCAGGAGCTTGTGCTCCGTTTGGGATATGTGACGCCCAAAGTCTCAGGGCGATTGCTCCAGGAGATTAGGGATGCCATCTCCCCCGACTCGCGCACCTTCCTTCGCGGGGCTTTGCAGGCCGGAGTGCCACATGCACCTTTCAACACCCCTGCTCCGGCTGTTTGCATTGGACACAAGCCCCGTGTTTCCCCTCAGGCTCCTCCTGTCCCCAACCTCTCGAAGTTGAGGGACATACCCTCGGCATGCTTTCGCGG